>LOND01000039.1:21431-31553 GCA_014220965.1 Paragonimus kellicotti
ATGGAAAGGCGCACCTCAATGTTTTTGGGTATCGGATTCCAAATTAGTAGACTGCACTTCACCTTCCGATTACGTAAGCTGAACACCAGCGCTTTCTGTGTGTAGCCATCTGCGTAACACGAGAATGGAACCGTGGACAGTAACACTGAAGAATGTAGTTCCGGGATTGAGACAGTGTTCGCCAAGATGGGTAATTTTTGGCGTAACTGATGGTTCAACCAAAACCAAAGGACCACGGGGAAAGCAGTGTTACTCTGCATCTGCGAAGTGTAACCTCTACAAGTTGATGGCACATGGTGCATCAAGAATTCGTGCTTGGTCGCCCACATCGTATGATATCAGAGAGTAAGCAACGAGGAGGTTGCAAAACGAACTTTTGGTAGTAGGTGCCTAACAAGTTCAAAGAACTCAAACCTTGAAGATGCATCGATTGAAATGATCAGGTCGTGTAGAAAGAATACCAGCTCAAGGATTACCTTGCTGTGCACTCGTAACCGACCCCACAACAGAGAATAACAAATCGAACTGTCAGGTAAAAACGAACACAGCCATTAATAGCCAGGAGTCGTAGAGATCTCGTTATCAGTCAGGCTGTGACCTCGTGATCTGCTTGATTTTGAGCCAACCAGATGAGAACTAATAGTAGTTGACTGGGTTCGATTGTATGAATTTGACTATTGCTTCACTTCGCTATTTATGAAGCAATAAAATGAATAAAATGGAGTAGTTCGAGCGATGTGGAACTTCTCTTACAGATGTTACCCCACTCCTGTCAACAACACGGTCATTTATTTGCAAGTTGTAAAGACCTGTAAATTATCTGCACCAAATTTGGTATAAATGAAGTCAAACAACTTGGGAGTCGTGTTTGGCATGTTCTTAATAAATGGATTGGAGGGAACACAATTGTACGAACAGGTTGTAATTACTCAGTATTTCACCCATCTCTTATAACCTCTCTCAGGAGTGCTGTGATCGGAATCCTCTTAAAAAAAGGAATAAAGATCATGTGGGGTATTTCCGTGGTGAAGTCAACATGCTTTGCGTCTGAACGGATTGTCCGAATCCGTTAAGTGAGGTGAAACGGATGTAGATAAGATGCGTCTGTGTCTGGTGTTGTTTATCCATCCACGCCACACTGCAGACAGGGGTTTGCTATCATTGCGATTAACGCAAGCGTGTTGTGTGTAAATGGTGAGAGCTTCAGCACAGCATCGCTCCGCATGGAAGACAGACCTTTATGAATCACCTGAGGTTGGTCAAAACACGTTGTGCTTCCCTTACAATGCACGTAGCATGATAACCGAATTTTTCTCCAGCTTCCGAAGTTGGTGTATTCTTTTCGGTGTGAACCGTGTGTCTCCTGGGCTCAATTACACGTGATTTCAGCTGCCTGTTTGTTTCTTGTACGTAATTGACATTACCATCACCGTATTTGATTTCGTAAATGCAGTCTGGTTCATAGGCACTGAATTCTTAGGGTGCATCGCCTGCTGTTCTGCGATATTACCCAACCGAAGTACGGTCCAAATGGCCTACTCAGAGAGAACGAAGCGAATTTTTCATATGTTCGTTCACGATAAGTTGTTTGCACAGTAGACCGGAAAGATCTGATCTCTTTGGTTTATTCCCTATTGGACATGAGTTCAGTTGTTTTCAGTCAAGGTATCGGGATGTTGGTTGACGGCTAGCATGTCTTTAATATGGGAAACATGTTGTTTTGCAGAGTTCACTGACGCTCTGCTGATGAGTGATCGGATGACTATATTTTCTCGGTTCATATTTCCTGTGAAAGGACCGAGCGGATGCGCCGAACAGAAGTTGAGATACCCCACCAGAATGGGTTGATTTGCAGCACAAAAACCTGGAATCTCTGTTGTCATCAACTTTCACTAGGCAGTCTAGAAAATTAAGTGAGCGCTCATCGGTTTCAGTTTCCAATGTGAATACAATGCCGTTGCATTTTGAGTTAAGAAACTGTAAGAATTGGTCACGAGCCATCCGTTTCATGATTACGAATATGAGTAGACACCTGATTGTTGAGTGATTATGTTTAGACATAGAGATTGTATTAAAATAAGTTCCAACTCTTCTTCTCGATTATCGTTAAACCAAGACTTTTCATGTTTGTGTGGCAGTTAAGCATTGTTATCGATCACTAATATATTGTTGTGAATGTTGATGGGGATTGCGCGCACAGGCATACATACCTGTAGGTGCACAATTACTTCACCCGGAATGCAAATGCATAGTGTTCATTTCGAACTATTTTTTTTCGCTAGGTTATACGTTCATTCCAGTTTGTACTGTAATAAAATGTTGCACTTTGAAATTTGTTTTGTATACACCGTCCGTTTGTACATTTTTGAAGATCCCGTGGAGTTCCGTTTGGTCTGGATGAGTCTGAAACGTGGCTTGCATTTGATAAGCAGACCATCACACAGAGTCCAGTGAAAATGACAGTAATGAGACCTCCACTACCAGTATCACAGTACCCAACCTCGTCAATGAAACCATTATCAACCTCGCAATCTAAACTATCAACATCATCATCATCAACCGAATCACTGCCAACTTCAGTGTCATCATCACAACATCCATCGTTATCAAGACAATCACAACCGACAAAATTACCAGTGCTACAGTACTCAAAAAGGCTTGCGGGAAGCCAGCCGTTCGAAGAACCCAGTAAAACTACTACTGCGGCTACGGCTAAAGTGAAGTCACAACCACGTACAAAAGTGACAAACAAGAAAGTTCACGTCATGAAACATGTTTGGAGAAATCCAAATTCGATTTCACGCCCATGGTTACGTAAATTTTCCCTGGTAGTTTCGTTTGCACAGGGAGGAGGCTCTTCCTCGAAGTCCAGTCAATCGTGCAACCAGGATGATTCAACAAACGAGTGCGTCAAGGTGTCTTCTGCCTTTCAAGTAAAAAAAACGTTTACGTTGCGCAACAGTGATAAGTGTGAACCGCGTCAAATCTAATATAAAACTCAAAAATATTAACAACAAGTGTAAACTGTTTTTGGTGTAACATGTAAGTAATCGCGCAAACAACACGTGCGTCTTTGTGGTGCGGTTGGTTGTATAGTCCATGTCGCTCCATGACCCTAGCCACATCTTATCGGCGTGTCAACTAGCAATTCCTGATCCGACGATTTACTCTTAGTCTGTACACTCCTGCAAATTGTTGACATTGTGCAGTTTACAGCCATCTAATGCAGTCGTGCATATTTGCCACAAAACAGAGTTGACGTAGTCTCCTACTAGAATACAACACTACTCTTTGACCGTACACCCGTTTTGTTCCATAGACGACAGCCTCGTATACGGAGGTTGCAATGGCATCTCATTTGTAGCTATAATGAAATTAACGCAGTCAATAGATAGTGAATATTCATGACAACAATTGTGAAGAGTGCAGTTTACTAAACCAGGTCAGCGTCATCAATACCTGGAAAGAAACTTACATTGGCTTAACGTGAGCAACACGAACATGTAAACGGAACTACTTCTACTTGCTTTATTTAACCCTCATTTCCGTCTATTTTAGGTCGTCTGAAAGCATATTTCCAAATTCTTACTCTCATGTCTGCTAGCCAATTAGTGACCACAGTAAGTTCGTTCTGGTAAAGGCGAAATATCTGTGCACAGGCATGAGGTCATATGCTTCACTGCGGAACTTATATCAATTTATCAAGAGTACACATCAAGCGAATATAACTGGTGGTTAACCAAAAACAAACTAAAGGCCACAATGTATCTAATGAATAGCCAAACTCTGCTTACCAATACAATAAATTTTAAAAAAAGAGAAGTATCGCTCTGCTCTTTGCATTCCAAGTTTATCTAATCAAAATCTAGTCACTAGAAATCACGATGTAATCGATGTCCGACAAACACGTTATCTCATAGGTGAACAGGTCGGCCGCAAAAGCAGAGAACGAAAACATGTTGAGCACTTCAGAATAGAAAGTACATTTTTATTTGCAGGCATGCTTGCATCTTGGTCGATATTCCACACTAGTATGATTTCAAGAAGGTGGGGGGGGTGGGGGGGGGGGAGCGGGGGGGGATGGGGGGGCGGGGGGGGGTTGTCAGCTATCGGAAACTTGCGTAAGGTAACTGTTTCAGTCCTGATTAAAAACGCACTCTTATGACCAGGTATGGCTGCAAATCGTGGCACACAATGGTACTAGATGTGGAGTAACGGAATGAAGCATGAACATCAGGAACTCAGAATGACCTGTAAATACAGATGTCACTAGCATATTTAAATGTACAAGTAAGGCAGATGGACGGTTCCAACCTACTCGTCGATAGCGTGAGCTTCAGGATCAATAGCAAGACTATGATGTTGACGACCCACTAATGAAGCTGTCCTTTCCGAGCTGAGATCATAACCCCCCACTTGCCATCTCTGCCCCACTCGCAGAACAAAGTCAATCCTTTATGAAATCAATCTGAATTAGAGAATCATTTATTTCTTCACGTCACGTGCGTCCGATTTATTAAAGAAGTGTTAAATCGCTCCTGGCGATTTAGGGTAATTCACTCAGTAACGCGTATTCGACAATTCCAATAACGCTTATTCAGACGGTCGGGTTGACGGGACTATCTTCCAAGTCCAAAAAAATGTCAGAAAGGCGATCGAAAGGATTGGAATTCTCATCCTGATACTCAGTTTAATCAACATAAAATTATAAACGAATCTGGCTCACTATGTCACTCCTGAACATGCTAGAATCACAGACCGCGTACAGCAAATTATCGACGCCAAAAGGAGTTCAAAAAGGCGCAGGTAACTACGGCCCCGGTGTTGCATTCACAAAACATGGACGCACAGTCTCAGATCTGGCAAATGACCTCATGTAAAACCATCTCGGTTCCAGATGGTGGAAATAAGACACCGTGTCAAACAGCAATACAAGAGGATGAATTTTTAACAGCGATAAACAATGATGTTATCGAAAAACCGAGATAAGAGCGTACAACTATACATTTAAACTACAGTTTGATAGAGATTTATACAATTTTTCTGCCAATGTATCCGGTTTATACTATGCACACAACAAAAACACAACAACATGTATTGACGGCTGAAACGTAGGCATAGAATGTAGAAAAGATCGGAGTCTAACAAACACAGACGCCACATACACTCACAACGAGGAGGTCAGTAACACCGAGTAGTTCCGACCAGCGCAATCCATAAACCACCGAAGCAAAACGAGACTGCGACACAAACGTCTAGTTGCGAGATGAACGATCAATCAGGACCCAAAACTAATCAACGTGAGCGCTTTATTGGCACCTGTCTTTTATACTTTGCCTACTACTTATTGCACCCAGATTCAGTTAGAAACTCGTGTCCAGCTTAAGTTAACTACCAACCAACTTATTTACCAAGTAATCAGAACTGACTGCTTTCTTGTACTTGAAATGAAACGTTTGTAATAGTTAAAATTATCAATTACGAACAGATCACCCTGAAATGATGAATTCCCGGACAATCCTAAACAGTTTACACTTACGTATAGTTTCATTGCTCATCAGAGAAAAGTAAAATAATGTCATATCAAAAGTCACATGCTGCGCCATCGGGCTGAAGAAAGCGGAACAACAATATCCATAGCATACCAAAATAAGGACAACTGTATCAAAAAAGCAGTAGTGTAGTGAGGAGGAGCAATCATGCTATACTGCTCACACCACTGCTATTCAGTAGTGGAACCAGAACATATATTTTGACATCGAAGTAGCCGCAGGAAAAATACAAGAAGAAACATTGGAGTGCAACATCGCATGAAATGGTTCTTGGTACGTAAGGGAACGTGAAGGAACTAAGCATTGACGTCTGTGGCAGCCGTGACGGTCTGGGCCGAGTACCGTATGCAGATGAGTGTTTTCGTTTGTTGTCTTGTTGAAACGCATAACCCACGTGTTGCTTTCACGGGCGTGTACAGATGCTGCCATTATGTCCGCAACCGGCGGCTTTCATGATCGGTTGTCGTTGAACTGTAATCGATTTATGTAGTTATTGTTTTTCGTAATCTTGTCTCAGCTAACCGCACTGTTGTGTTCTGACACACTTGGGTAAGTTGTTTTTCTCACAAACAACCTAGATACAACAGCGTATCCTACGTCGAATTAGCTAGTGCTCCCTGATGTTCGTGAAATCTTAAACATGTGAATTAATTGGCCACGATTTATCAATAAACTGATCATGTTTATTAGTAACTTACGCAGTTCACCGGTGAGGTCATTGATCGAATTCAGTCTCACCGCACCAAAGTGGTAGAATTCTATTTTCGACTATCGCCAAAAGCCCGACTTTAACGCTCTGGCCTTGCTAAGTTCATAAAATCCGTAGACACAAAAATTAAGGCAATATGGTTCAAAACATCAAGCTTTGTGTTAAAATTTGAAGTTAGAACAGAGTATGCTATTGATTTCTAGAGAGCCAGCTGCATCCACCTGGGCTAAGTTAATGATTGACACACGTTTTCACAACATCGAATCCGTACCACTCACAATATGACCGATTTGTCATGGTTACAGCCAAGCAGCTCTAGATTCCGATGTTAGCTATCCGTATATTCCTCATCTGAGCACATAAAGATTTGTGAGTGTGTATCGGCAGGCAAACGGATCGTGTCACAGTGAGTAGCCGTAATGGATAGACCGTTCGTTAATCACAGGAAAACATGCATAAATACACCGTGCGACGTAATCACACAAATATGTATTCAATGGCTTAGTCCGGTAAATGCATAGTATACAGCTATCACATCTGATATTGCTCTAGTTTAAATAGTTTCTTCTCAGAACCAACCTATTGTGGGTGTTAAACAAAGATGAAACAAAAATGACTGCCAGGATACCTACACAATCAAATATTACGGGATGATTGTGAACAGCACTCATGGATCATACACTTTATCCGTGTCTCGGGAAAAAGGAATTCACTACTAGTGGGCCATATTCACAAAGGTGTCATCGACCAGTCAACAACACTATCGGACATCTACCGAGATTTTCATTGTGGTACGAGGCGGTAACCTGACTAAGACGAACATGTATAGCATACCAATGGGTGCATTTGAATGTAGGAGTGATATTGGGGTGACCACAGAGAGATACAAACGCTGTTCATCTCTTCCAGATGAATCCCAAGTAACTTAGTATAGCCAACAACAGATTACGCGACTAATAGGGTGGACCTGGTGTTACACAATTAACAATCATCACTGTCCTGTCTCGAGTTTTAATAACAATGAAGTAAGTCTGAATACTCGGATGTGCTACCGACCTGGGAAGTCGGAAAGTAACAAGTCCATGACAGTCTGACTGAACTGGCCGTTAGCCATTGAGTCGCAAGTACGCAGAGGCTGAAGTTTACAAGAGGGCCGGATGTGAACAGTTCAGTCTTATGCGTAGCAACAGTACAAACTGGAAGCGACGTAACAAAGAACCTCCACTGATCTGTAAACATGAATGACGTGGTGCAAACGTCAAAGGTCACATACTTTGAAGATATACTGGTAAAAAACCGCTTTTCATCCCTTAGCAAAAGCTTGTTAACACAATTCATGGGAGAACTATATCAGGTGAGGAAACGTGTCTGGTATATTCCATCCACTGTGTACCGACTTTACATACACCATTTATTGTGAGCTTATGTTCACTGATGGTCGACTACTCTGAATAATGATTTTTGTTGATGAGGTCAGAAAAATCCTCGTCCCAGTTTCAACTACAAGGCAAGTTGTCAAAAATTAAACTGTCCGGACAATTTTCATCCCCGAATTCACGTCAAGCTTAAAGTCGCAGCTTTGTGGGCGTCCATCATAAGAGGACTATAGTCATTAATACATACTTTTTGTGACTTAACATCAATTCACAAGTCTGTGTCTGAATATCTTCTTATTCCCATTTCACTTCTGAGACAACCTTCCGGTGGTCTGGGTCCTTCATCCAATGTGTGGGTGCAGTCATGCTGAACCAACGGGCACTTTGAAGTTTGTAAGACTAAGTTTGCGTATCCTAGCGGTGAAATTCAGATTTTTCTATTAACTGCAGGTCAAATGAAAAGAAAACACAATCTTCCAAATTATCCCCGAAGGAGCACAAATTGAAGTTTAAACAATCGTCCACGAGAAGTGAACATTCACTTTCTATACAATACGAAGGAACGCCAACTGCCCGACGTTGAACTCAACTTTGTGACAAACTATCACATAGATAGTTCTTTTTACTTCATTATTTGGTGTTTCGTAGTTGCTTCTAATTGTCATGTTCTGCACATGTTTTGACAATACACTGTGTACTAGTATATCCGTCAACTTCACATTTCATGTAAAAGTCCCATGTGATTGTTAAACTAATTTCACTGTCCGCAGCCTGCAGTTCGATCGCAGTGGTGACAGAAGTGAGGTACTATTAGTTGGTAGCCTGAATTAAATGACCTAGCATTCACAGATAGGAACGAACGAAATTTGCGAATTTGACAGTAAACCAAACAAATTATGAATAACGAAACCCTGACCAAGTCTGAAGTGGAAAATCCTAGTTCTTTGACAATATAACAACAGTTTGATCACGCCGAATGAACGGATATTCAGCTAGGAGGAAGCGATCCTACAAATTACTTAACAGCACAGTTGACCGAACTAAAACTTTTCAATTGGATGTAGATAAAAGTGAAACAAAGAATCTTTGAGAGATTAATCGTTAAACAAACGTTGTTTTAAATTCGTAACACTTCTGTGTTTGTTACAACGATCACGTAGGAGGTAGAGAAGAGCCGAATCTATGTGAGTGAAACATTGTGCAAGAATATACTTAACAGGACTTCTGATGATACTACGGGCTACATATGCGATGTACACGTGGAGATTATGAGACTTATCAGACAGAACCTGATGGTAAACTTGCCACAAACGTTAAAGTGGGCAGCAATGAAAACTCATCTAAGGAGGTGATTGAGTGAGCAGCTCAAAGTAATGAACGTTTTTGTTAAAAGTCCACAAAATTTAATCAGGAGCAGCAAAGTCAGTGAGGCAACGAGTAATTCATGGCACACAGTTTGAAATTACAAACAGAAGTAGTCGTACATTCTAAAATGTAGGACGGAAAAAGAACAACGCGGTGAGATAACGCTGACAAGTTTTGACCAGAAAGTAAGTTTGCAAGAGTTTGGATTTACAGGTTGGTGTAATGTTTGGTTCAATGGATATGAGAGATATATGACCAAAAATATCTAGTAGGTAGTTCACATTTGCAAAAATTAAAAATTATATGCATCTACCAGTTTTCGTGTTCTAACGGTTTTGTTCAAACTTCTGAAGGGAACGAACTGTTTTAAATTTCTTAAAGCGAAGAATTCCCGTTGAAACTTGCAAGTTGTTGCGCCATGTGGCCAGCTTGAGATGCAAGATAGCTCGTGAACTTGTCAAGATATCGTTTCTCACTGAATGCACACGTGATGGTCGATATCCCTATCAATTCGTGAGGCTGTTGAGAAAAAATAAGCTGAAGGTGACGAACAACAACCTCAGACGTATTGCGACTGCACATATCGAAACTGCACAAATGCGACTGGTGGATTTGCGTCAAATATATTCAAACAGTTGGTTGGGTTTACTATCAGCTGACTGTTTTAAAACCGTTCCACTGTTTTTTTTCGTCCATTTGTTAGAATCAAATTTTGAACGCAGCTTTCAAAGAAATTACGCAGCATAATGAAAACAGCATATATCTGTAGACCGCGAAATTTTGTGGAAGATCTTTCACGTATAGAGTAAAGAGGAAGGGATAGCTCTCTGAAGAACACGGCAGTCAATTTGAATATTGGCTGAATAGCAACCGTCCGATGTGATGAGTCGTAGGAGCCCTGACTAAACCTCACTAACTTCAAGATAGAGCGAATCCAGTTTTGAGAAAACCGCACCAAATTTAGTACGAATGAAGTCAAACAGTTTGGGTGTTGTGCTTAACAGGTTGAAGCACTGCTGTGCTGAAACTCTCACCATTTACACACAACACGCTTGTGTTAATCGCAATGATAGCAAAACCCTGTCTGCAGTTTGGCGTGGACGGATCAACAACACCAGAC
>LOND01000039.1:35473-113644 GCA_014220965.1 Paragonimus kellicotti
CAGCATGGGTGATCGGATGAGTCATCGCTCAACTGGATCGGACCAACGGGCGAGACATGGCAGGCAAAATAGGATGGACGACCAGATCGGGGGCGCGATTATTCCAACACTCGGAGGAATATCTCGACACGGTCGTAGAATACGGTCAAAGCCCACAGTGGTGGATAGATTGCGGACAACACGAGCGACCGGACCAACGGACGAGGAAGGCGTTGATCACATACATAAACGGGACAGAAGTGCACACGACGTGTGAGCGGAAACCGGGGGTGTTGTGGACTGGAATTCTGATTCATAAACGCGAGCGCGCGCGTAGCATGGCAACCAGCGAGTTGGACAATAAAGATTGTGCTTTATTGGACGCCTTTTCGCTACAATATGACATGATATGCGTCGTTATGCATTCTGTTTGTTGTTATACGTGTACCAACTTTTTATGAACTCATCGAACCGCTAAAGGTAAGCAAATTCGCTATATCTACAAGTGCTTAAGGAAGTGATTGACATGGTTATGCATTGTGAATAGTTCACAATCATAAGACAACGCCCACATGGGTAATTTAGTAGTTTCTTCAAGGTTGGCTAAAACTAAATGCGGTGTGCTCCCTTCTAACCACCCCCTTGATAATGAACCATCTCCGCAATCATGTACGATCCCCCAATACGACCATACGGATATGAGGGACCACAACTAAATGCGGCAAACAACAGGCGTTTCGGTCGCGCACGTCAAATGCCTCCTCGCAAACGACGCTTTACGCTAAATACTACTTTCATTAACCCAAAACACTTGTTCACCGTCACTGTGCCCCTAATCTGTAACTTCCCTTTTGTGGATAATTAGTTTGATGGCTGAAATTAATCTGACATCCTGTGAACTGATCGAACACCCAGGGGTTCAGTTTGTACTCTCATCGGCTGGCAGACGGTAGACAATAGATCGGAAGGCTTTCTCATCTTGTGCGAAAACCCAAAAACTTCATATGAAAGTGGATAAACTCTGCAATAAATACGAGGTTTTCTCGAGAAAAAATATTTAAACGGGTGGCATTGAGCTGGCTTTCATCCACTAGTGGCAGAAACTTGCAGTGTTACCGGACACCTAAATTAAGTTCCACAGTTTAGTGCACGAAGCACCTTAATGTCTGCAGGCACACTGGTCGTTTCAGAGTAATGATGTAAACATGAAACTAAACCAGTGGTTACCGTTTATATGTACAAAATTGAACAGATTTAAAAATTTGCGTGTCCGTTTAGCTCAGATGAATACATTTACTGCATAGGCCGGTGTTCCTCGATACAACGAACATCACCTTACTGTGAACGATTCTGGCGTTCCCAGCAGGTGTTGTCTGAATAGACGGAATATTATTCTTACGGTTCATACCACCCCAGGTTTGTATTGGTTTTGGGGAACTAACTAGGNTTGACATAGTTCTCTTTTCTGGAAGCATCTTTCCCTGACTGGTGGGCAAATTATAAGTTTCCTTAGCAGTCTCGGCCTTCCGTTTGACCAGTTTTTGTATGGACTGTCTGTTTGACTATCGAATACGCTATTGGTCTGCAACGGTTTCGAATTTTGTGTATATAAACTGAAATCTACTTTCAGAAGAAAATACGTCCAGCATGTCACAACGAACAAATTGCACTCCCGATAATAATGCATCGCCAATCAACGTCAAATTTATCCAAATGGACCACAGTAACCAAGCAGTTTGCCGCCGTGTGTAAATACGTCCGTTGTGACTAGTTGCCAGGACCTCTCTGGAAATTCACTCAGGTTTATCGTTTCTACTGACTCATTTGGGATGGTGCTTTCTGTAAATGGCGTATTTCGCTATATAAGGTTTTGGGTTGCTGGTCACATTTGACCAATATTAAAGTTTTCAGCTGTGTACCAAACTGATTTATTCCATTAGTTTCAGTCGCAAAACCTTGAGGATTAGAGGAGACCATAAGTTCTGCTCCGAAAACTAATCCCCTCCCCCTGAAAAAATTGATCACGGTTCTTGAAAAATATCACGGGTTTTTCCGGCAGACATTTCCTGTTCTGCAGGCAGCCAATTTTTGCCACACCAATAAGAATTTTAAGTATAAGACTCCTCCCAGTACCACTCTATATACTACTATGGCAATGGTTTCGAGCTCAGCATCACACATTGCGAAACCGGGTATAGGAGCACAAGAAGAGGTGCCAGCAATGTGTACTTAATCTTGGGGTTCTTAGATTATCTCGCAGTCACATGGTTGCAGTCTGATCACCCGGCCTTGTAGACATCGGGATGCGGCACTCAGGCTTTCCATTGATGCTATCATAGACCCATGAACTGTGTGTACTACTTTCTCCTAAACTTATGGTTTGAAACGCTCCAGAGGAGAATCCACTGTTAACACTTCTTTCTCATTTTGCGCAGTTCTGCCCGCACTCGAGGGACTTCTTTTTCTATAGCCTAATTGTACTACATTGTTGTAGTACCACCGTCACACGCCCGGAGTAACTACTATCATAGTGTTACCAGAGAAACCTCAGGATTGTATTATGCTAGTATCAGAGCCATGGAAACTAACCTCTTGATTTCGTCAAATGTTGACTACTAAGGGTCACCTCAAACTCCCATGGTACGTTGGTTGTTGAATTGGAAGCTTGATTTCAGCCAACTTGGGTCTGAATCGACTCTGTTAGTTGAACAATGTAGTTAGGCGCGGAACTGCCTTTGCATTTTCGGGGTCAGCGTTTTCTGAATCGTCCACACCTTGCATGGATCGACCCAATCTCCCAAGTACGAGTAGGTGGTCAGTAAAAATCACAATTGCAGACGGAAACATTATTTTATGTCAAGACAACACACCGCCTGAAAACGCTTCAAGATTCTTATCGTGCACCACGGTCTTTCTTCAGTATATCAGCTTATCGTGTGCGACATATGACTCCATGCTTGGCATCGTCAATCCGAAAGATAACACCAGCTGACAGTGTATGGAAGATAAATCAACCTTCGTGAAAAAACGAGCCCGAGTTAATTCGGGCACAACTATAGTCTAAAATTGGCATACTGTATTGTTCCTTACGAAACGTAGCATTCAACAAGCTATGACTAATGCATACGTGAATATCACATGAATATTTCAAGTGTTACCACTTGACTAACCCAATCAGTAAGCCCTCTGCTGGCGCTACTATGTTTTGTTCCACGTTCGTAATTTAGTATGAGGAGGCTCTATGGTAGACGTTTGAAGATAGTCTTCCAGAACACTGACAAGTGCGCCAAAGTCTAACTGGCATGTGTATCGTCTGACTCCAATAAGAAATACAGAGTAAATTCTCCTTGACCGAAAGGCATCTCGAACGAGTTTTAGCATTTAATTGACTCCCGAATGGTTCACGATCAGCAACTTTGACTGTTTCACATAATGGTTCTTCCCTCGACACTTCAAACACGTGGTTCCAAATGGATGTCTCCTTCTGTCGTTCATGATTGTCGCAATGAAACTGGAAAGAATACCCTGAGAGTTTCACTTCCGTTTGACGACAGCAATGAGCTCCGTTTCTTCTTCACTGTTAAGGTCTTTCATACCTTGCATCGCTGTTATAAATATCACTGCATTGGACAAATGTTACTAAGCTTACCTTCAACAGTCTCTCTGTCATTGCGGAGTTCAAAACACCGGGAGATAGTCGGTCAAGTATAAGACCGTCCTTCATACAATCGGAAAAATTGCAAATCCCCGCCACCTTCTTCAATGCCGTCTCATGTCGATAGACAGATAAACCTTGACGACCGCTCTTTTGGAACAAACGGTAATGTTCGAATAATGCATTCGTTTGTCCAAAGCAATATTCTTTGAACTTACTTATTACTGCGCCTAGACTGGTATTTATGGTATAAAAAAGCCACTCATCAAAACCTGTATGTTTCCGTCTCCATTGCAATGTGGAAAAACGGTTAATTTGTATACACTCTATCCCCCTGATAACCTGTTCAGCATACCAGTTACCGAACATCCGTCTTCGCATCCACCAAGTTTATGGCAATCAACCGCCGTCCGTCACATTCAATTAACTCGAAATGAACGACTGCAATCGTACGTGATGAGCCAAACTGAAATCGATTTACAAAGTAATTCCCGTTATCTGCTACCATGCAAGGTATCTGGATAGTGCGTCGAAAAATCAGAGCGACGAGGACCTGGACAGTGCGAACCTACCTTAATTTAGTGTAGAAACAATACAATCTTGTAGAGAAATACCGTTATTCACATTGGCGGTTGTTATTGGGCGGCAATCGTGTTGCGTTTTGATTGGCCGGTTCGTAATTACTTTTACCACCTTGATGCATGCAATTCGGCTGCGTATATTCCATTCACGCCCAAACCTTTTGGTCATCACCTCTTGCGAGTGAATAGAATGAAAATGCTCAGCATTGTTGACTGACTAGCGTTGGTCTGTCGCAGTTCAGCTCGCAACAGCATGTGTACGATCGTTGGATATCTGCAAGTTTCCCAATGAGATAGCTGCTCCGGCTCGCGTCACAGTAAGCGTGAGCAACAAGCTGACTTGCTACCCCGAAGCAAGTAAGTGTCACGACCGAAATGATTGTCATTTAGTTACAGAAATCAGCTGTGTGACCAAAAGAAATATGTGCACATTTTTTGACTCGAGGTTGGAACCTCCTTACCACATGCAGAACTAGTGGAATGAGCTTGATATTACAATACGAGTGCGAAACATGGGCCACTTCACAATGACTCAATCTCAAGTATCCGAAAGCACTAAGTTCGATGACTGCGACCAATCGATGCAATAGTTTCGCTTATGGTCTGTTAAAAAAAGGTGCATTTGAAGCCCCTGTAACTGCAGTGATCCGATGAGTCACCGAAAGCAATTGTTCGTCACGACCATCCGTCTGTAACTCAAGGGTTATTTTTCAAAAGGTGCAGCTTAGTCTGTAAGTGAAGTGTCGCAGTTGAGTACTGGTATTTTGCTGCAAATTTCAAGCCAGTAACCTGACCAATTGCTCAAATAAATGTACCTGCATTGTCTTGAATATAAAACCTTTTTTTTCACCCTAGATGCCGACACGAGCCTAACGGAGCTCACACACCTTAGATTGTTAGACTGGATGGTGAAACCGCCCTGTTGACCTGACTGTATTGACCCGAACGACCGGGACGAAGCTCCCAGTGGATTTAATATGACCTATCACAAACCTGAAGTTAAATTTAACTGCGTCAGAAGCACTTCAAAGGGCTATGCACCGGTAAGCTAATGATAGTCAAACAGTTCAACGCGACTTGAGAAAGACCATCATTAACCGTTAAATTTGATGTTGCACACTACCATCTGTTACTAGTTCGCGCGGGACTAAGCGACGCAGAACCACGGCGCCAGTTAAATAAGCCATCGAAATGACGACCTTCGCTGAATGCACTTGTTTAAACTTTGCACAGGTTCAAAACAGAGACGTATTAAAGCCAGAGATGTCCACTAGACAACTGAATAACGCAAATAACTGAACTGCGACAAACATCCACGCGCTGTAGTCACCGATTTCGTTTCAATTTTATACTACTCATGAGTAAGGTCGTTCGTCATCACAAGTGACTTGCACCTTCCGAACAAAAAAATTAAGGCGCATCCGAAAGTACATAGGAAACTTTTTCGATGCAGAAAGCTTCACTTTTTACAGAATGACAGATACCAGAAAATACAATGAAATTATAGCTTAGATTCGTTAGGGAACATAAAACGAAAATTCGATCCGAATCGGCTGCGATTTCCATCCGCCCTAAACAGTAACAAAGTGTATCAAAACCCTGAGCAAGTCAATTGCAACCGATTCCTAATTTGACAGTCGCATCAGTAAGGCACAAGCGCGCAGCAGAACCCGTCAGACAGAATGATGTCGTCTATCAATTTATGTCTACACTGAGCACAAACAAGATCACGATACACACTCAATAACTGTTCAGGCTCTAGACCAACTCAATCTGAGAAACCCCGAAATATGACCAAGTGCCACTTTGTTACGTACGATGATCCAGTAGTTGGTCGTCACTTCAAGTACTCTAAGTAAAGTGTAGTTAAACATCTACTCTTGCACATCCCTCCACATCAGGAAGGCGCATAAGTCTACAAAATGACTATTCTTGACAACGGATGAATGATCACCACAACCCAATCAGACAGCTGGAAAATTTTCATTCCCTACTAAACAGAACGACGGTAGTGGTTTAGTTTCAGCCAACCAAAATTCCAACCATTGATCCTTACGCTTAGTAACACCATGAAGCGTCACTGTCACAACCGAGACACAAAATCATCCGGCTCAAGGTTCAGCAGGCTGATAGCACGAAATTAAAACTATGCAGTAACACGCATCGTTCGAAAGCGAGAGATCACCAACATTTACGTTAGTGGAATTTTATCCACCAGTTTTATCACTGCTGGGGCAGTGCTAGATAAAGCATAAACCTATACAATACGCCCTATTGCTCAGCGTTGATCCGAACAGAAACGTCAACATTATTGTAAAATCTCAGGCGGGGGTCGACAGGACCTAACACGTTTAAGCATCACCACCATCTCTACAGAATAATCGTGCGCATCGACACACCCTATTAATACGAGCATTTTCTCATGGTGTGTTCCACAGGGGGAAATAATTCAAAACCGAGAAAGCAAACAGTAAATAGCTTGAATTGCAAACCATTCTGTGAAACGCTGATGCAACGAACCGGCATCCATGTGAAGCCGATCAAAACCGCTACATTATCCGTACATGGCAATGTAATAGACAAAAGTTCACTGAAAATTTCTGAGAACAAGTGGGACAACAGAAGGATGTTCGTATTAGTATGTGTGTGGGGGTGGGTGGGTGGAGCGATGAAGAGGAAAATGAGCAATCAAAAAGAAGTGGACCAAGTGGACAAGAGTGTGTAATAATTTACAATAGCACACGACTGACTAACATCCAACGGGCATTTTCTGTGAGCCAGGCGAATCGGCAGCATCGTAGCGCAAATATGAGAACGAAATGATTGAGAAGTGAAGCACTGTTTCAGTTTTTAATGATGTACACAGATGGTGATGGTCACAGAGTAGTGAAGAAACACGCATCACAGAAGAGGGACAGCTTATCCCACTGTTTCGTTAAAGCATTCATAGAGAAAGGAAAACTACGCCATTCCATACCCTTCACTACACTCACGAATCGCTGTCAAAAGCCTAGAGCGAAGTTGCTCGTAGACCTCGTAAGCCGGTAGAACCAGTGTATTGAAGCTGAAAAAATCGGAAGAAAGCGGGATGGACATTAAGAGTACGACTGATGACTAGGCACGACAAAGCTTACAATTTAGGGGAAAAAACAATCCAAACAGACGGTTGCGGAAACACCAGGTTTGTCGCTGATGACAGTGAAATTAACCTCGGAGAATGAATCTATTGGTATGCGGCAGTAATGCGTTAGACTACTATGATTATACAAACGTCATCATTACCATTACCGACGACAGTATGTCAGTAGTTCACATTGATGCTTATGTGCTTCATGAGTGCAAAAAGTAAGAGTTGTAATTCGGATACAGAAATCTAATTGAAAATTCAAATAGCCCACACCATGACGCCTACATCGAGGGGCAACTGAGAGAAGAACTATCTAGTATTAAACTAGTTCACTTACATCTTTTATAGGAGCTCTAGTTTAATTCAGAGGGGTGTTCTCAGTCGTCCACATTAAAGAAGAACAGTGAACTAAAGCCCTGAATAAGGTCACACCATAGCCCTTCAAAGGTTCAGGCACAAGATTACCTGGATCAGTAGCCTTATTGCATTTGAGAGCTGGGATGCTATTCCTCACCCGAGCCTGCAAAGGCCGTTTCAAATCTATTAACCAAGGTATGAAGCTACCGGGAGATCGTGACAGCACAACAGAAGTAGGAGACCAGCTAAATCATCCCTTAAAGTGGCAGACAAATGTTGACCTCATTGAAATCGCAACAACAAACAGAAACTAATTGTCCTATGTCAATTATTTGATGCGTCTATCATCAGCATGTCAACAGTTCATCCGGACAGAAATTGACACATACCATGTGTGTGCACAGGGAAGATAGTTCGTACTGGAGACCGAAGCACGACTAATTTGAAATTTGGTGGGGCCGTGCATTCCTTCTAGATTCGCAAACCCACCCAAAGGTACTTTGCTTGTACCGGTAACAAACTGCAAGAACCGAGCGCGATCTTCTTGATCGAAAGATTCCAAAGCGCGCCAGAACCACTCGATTTGTGGGGATGTAGGCTGATACTTTGTATAGGTGGTGTTGGCCTTCAGATCAGCAATGTCAATATTCGGTAATCCGCTGATCAACAACTCCAGTTCTTGTTCGTTGAAAATGCTGATCATCCGCTTAGGTATAATCTCGTAGAATCCACCCAAAAACGCATCCAATTGCTGTCGGATAGCACCAATCATTCGTTCTTGACAAACGAGACGAACGTATTCACGTTTGTTCTGCTCTGTCACGTGTACGTTACGGCCGTTTTCAATCAAATCGCGTGTCTCGGTTTTGCCGAATTCGTTGATCTAGTAGAAGATAAAACAGCAGTCAATTAAAACGGGATTATCGAAAGCTACGCGGAAAAAAATTCATTGATTTATAGACTGAAAACTGTTGAGCTGCGCAAACTTAAACAAAAGTGCACAAGTTCATGACCTAAAAATTTAAAGATCAACGTGATTATCACAGAACTATAACATATTTTACCGATAAACAAGATTGGGAATCAACCTGATAAGTTTAACAGTGCAGTTATTTGGTTGTTCAAAAGTAAGAGAGAAGAAGAAGAAGAAGTAACACTAGAAGAAGAAGAAGAAGTAACACTAACTGAAGATGCGATCACTTTCTACAAATTTGGATCCAGCGCTGAGAAACGAACGAAAATCAATAAACAGTTGTTGGTTGTTTAGGAGGCTCTGAAATAGGTGGTCGTATAACCAGTCATATTTTGACCTAACTCATCAACCTTGTTAGTTGAAACAGTTAACTAAACAATAACAGTAAAACTGTTACGATCACTGAAAGAGCGAACACATTTACCTCTGTGCTAAAAGTAAGCTCATAGCCCAAGTCGGAGACGCGATTCTTTAGCAGGAACTCCAACCCTTTGTAGAAATCGTAGTCTTCACTTTCCAAATCAGAATACCTGCAAAACAAAACCAGCAAAGGGGGGTTAATATCACTGAAATGTCATTATGACAGGCTAAAGGTAGGCCAACATCAATAGCGAGGAAAGCAGCGACAGGTAAGACATACAAAAAGATGCACATCGTCGGAACGCAGTGACACGTACTTGACAGGAACGCCCAGAATGTGCTTGTAGAAGGAGCGTGAGAAATAGCATTCCAATAGCTTATTATCGTAGATAGCTTTCGCAATAAATCGACCCACAAACTTGAAGTAGGACAAATGATTACTGTTAATATAGGAGCTCGGATTGATGGTGTATGTGACCCTATCAGCAGGTGAGGTTCGGAACAGACAGTAATTGGGGTTGAATATTTCGCGACTCATCAGCAAATACCACTCGCGTAACGGTCCTCCAGCATCTTGCCCCTCTTCATCTGAAATGAGATGGAAAAAGTGAGAAGTGAAGAATCGAATGGATTTAAGGTAAGACATTTAGGCAGCTAGAGCATGCACAAAGTAAGTAATAAGATCAAACGCCAACAAATAGAAACTATCAATCATATGTCAGAAACGGACTAAAAACATGAGGGAAGTGGAAACTAACTTTGGAAGCGAATAACGAATTTGTGTTTCCATTCAGCCGGTGACTTTCGATGCAAGCGAGCATAACTATCTTCAAAGATTCTATCTCTTGATATCATCACCGGTTCATCATCATATCGATTAGATAATGGAGAACGTGGCAAGAGTGACTGCAATTGTTGTCGGAAGAACCGACGTTTGATATCAAAATCTAGCACTCTTGGATAGGCCAAAAAGACCGCAAAAGGAGACTCTCCAAGATTACCGCTATGCTGCCTGAATATATGATTTAGACCAGTACGATGTCGGTCGGCAAACTGTAGAATGGCATTCGGAGCTCCAGCCGAAGCAGTAGAAGCCCTTCTGCATTCAACGACATCATCAACTGCCTTGTCTTCCTTCGTGGTTGTCGAAGGAGGTGACATTGGACCCATTACATCCAAATGTAAATGGGTGGTGTGTTCACTAGTAGATGCTTCATGAACTCCGATACGGTCAGATGTGGTGCTCGCAGGATCCACACGGAGAATAAGCACTGGGACCATATCCATCAAACTATGCTGAGATACAACGGTCGCGGAGTTCATTGTGGGTCTGTTTGGCCTGGGTGCCACTGAACGTTGTCGAAGCGAAATACAGTCCCTGAGTAGAAACAGATGAGCCAGACAAAATGCTTCTAATAACGGTTGCAACAGAAGAATGGCGTTCGGATCAGCGATGGTCTGAAGTTTCTCGAAAGCAGAGCTGAGACGCGGCCAAAAGTCGTTTAAAGCCGGAATTGACTGAAAGGGATCGTGGACGCATACTGGAACTGGATCGTTCGAATTTGTCGAACTTTCACCAGCAGTAATACGAAGAATCAATCCAAGGATACCACGAAGTCTGGATTGGTCGTTATTCGGACAGGAAAAATTTTGAACTGATTTCAATTGAAGTTCGTTGAGCACATTGGATGAGATAGGACGAAGATCCCCGGAAATAATAACAACTTGGCCGGAGCCACTGAAACGATCTGGAAGTACATCAAGTGCCGTTGACCTCACACTGGATGAAGGCTGCGCCTGGTCCAACAACAGCGAATTATCACCTGCGGCCTTGGTCTGAGAACCAAGCTCATTTATTAAGTCCTAGTTATAAAAAAATGAAGGTGAAACTAACTTAGAAAAGTTCAAACGCGGATAACAAATAGGACGTAATTTCTTTAAAAACAAGTAAATTTCAAAGAAATAGATGCTTTCCAATGCATTCTGAATTACGAAACGAAAGGAAGCTGATGTACGTCTACCAACAAAATATAGATTTAGTATCTTCTGACAACGAACAAAAGAGTCAGTCTGCATGTTGATATTCTACAATGACGTCGATTACAGCAAGCGACATGGCACCATGCTCAACTTGGTCATGAACAGCACCAATGAAGCAGGAAAATTAAAATTATCGATGTGCAAAAATGCCAACGATTCTACATTGTATCCCGTAAAGCGAACAAGTCTCTCAATTACCGATATCGGTTCGAATTTACAAGAATCATGCTGAACTGAACTAATCGGCTTTTGATACAAACAGTGCCGGGACATTATGAACCAAGAAAAGGATTATTGTTATTAGCTTAAGTGCAAAGTGAGGCAGCTTTCGAGCACAAGTATGTAACGACTTGATTGCAGATGCATTGCACCAAAAAAGGATATCAAATGGTCAACTCTTTTGGATGCAAAGGTTTCAGTAGTCGCTCGCTATACTATCTTAAACGACATCGTTTTGCAGGAGTTCCGATGCACCATTCACTGAAATAACGGTATGTTTCTTCTGAGGACAGAGTGAATGATTATCGTTAGTCATGCCGCATGATCACCACTTCTAGCAGAGTTTACACATAGTGCCTGCTTCCCCTTCAAACTCTAACATTGACGACATAATTGAAAGGCTTCCAAAAGTTTGGGGTCTCGATGAAAATTCGGTCAAGCAACAAGCCCACTAGTACTGAGCACGCCTTACAATATTGCCGTGCATTCTCTACAATAAACAAGCGAGGAATAAAGTAGGCGAACATGGGACACTTATTTTCAAATGATAGTATAACACTGTGCGGGTTCGTCTTACTACGTTGATATGATGTTGTTTGAGAGCAATGCTTGTTTTGTATACTCGGGTGGCGCCATTTTATTAGCTTGGTAGTGGGAACGTGTTATTATCAACAAGGGTAACAAAGATACGTGATATACCCATCAATGTTCATCGTCTGCGGTATCACAAAGATGTCCGGTTGTTAATTAAGCGTTAAGTTGATAAGAGTTGCGCACGTGGCTCGTTCGATCCACAACTAGGGACCAACATGGAAAATGCTTGAGCCATTGATTATCTTCGTCAATTGAGTTCGCGGTGGCTCGGTAATTAGAACGCCGGTTCGTCAATTGCAAGACAGCAAATTCAAGTTGCAGTTACTGCGACTAGTCCCGGCTAAATCAGGGTAGTTTCGCAGTGCCCAATCCACACCATACATTACAAAAGCTAAAAACTATTATTTTTACATTTCATCAATTAAACGACACAGCATAGGCTGATCGCCTGAGTGAAAACCCTGTCCATTTTCGGGACCGGTAACCGAAGTAATCATTACCATAAATTACACGCTGGTTAAGAACGGTGAGGGAGCAAACAATGATGTGATCATACGATTCCGAAACTTTGAACTGTCCACCAAAACAGGTTTGAGATCGCGCGGCCATCCACATAACTGTTTTGAACTGCTCTTAACATGACAGTATGCATGTGATTTATTACATGTATGTAATCGACGAGGTTCCCCCAGATTTATGTGATCAAGAAAATCGGGAACAACGGATAGGGCTGAGAGTTAGGAATGTGAGTACGTCCAGGTGATGAAAGCACGAATCTATCAACTATGATGTTCGCTCGTAAACTCGAGCTATATTCAGTCTGAAGTAGACTTAAAAGAAATCTAAAAAATTCCAAACATTTTAACCAGATGAAGATACCTGGGAGCAGTGCGTCATACGTATGTGATCAAACCGGGCAAGGTTAACAGGGAACTTGAAGAAAAAAACAGCATCCAAAGATTTCGCACCATATGACACAATTTAAAGACATGGACTATGAGCAATATGAGAAACTGATCGCAGGTAATCGTGGCAGGGGACGCCTGTCGTATTGATTGTTATTGCGTCCAATTCACTATACTCTTGCTGGTGCGTAGATATACAGAAACTGGTGTACAGTAAGATCGACACGTAGATCGAGGTCACGTCTTTCAGAACAACTTGGCGCGGTCTTAACAGTAATCATAACAAAATCACACTGGGGTCGAAAGCTACTATAGTCATTAAAAATCGATTCAGAAATGACCGCACTGGAACTACTGAGACCTACCAGTCTAGGTTGACAAGAAAGAGTGGAGTCTCGCAAACTAATCGATCGTTCACTTAGCGCTTTTGATCGACAAACTAATCAACCAGTTTTGAGCACGTGACCATCGCCAGTTGAAACAAATTCTTAATCGATTAATATAAACTGTACGCGAATATTCACGGAAAATAAACATTGAACAAATACCTGCAACTGTGCACATAGTTTGGATGTTAGTTCCCCAACGGAATCGGACAAAAGGTGCAGCATTAACTCTTTTGTTTCCTGATTCGCACGGGCCAAATCAGTGATCAACTGTGCGGCCATGCTCCGCCCGTTATCGGTGGACTTCGAAGCACATACAAGATGGCATAAAACTTTTACCACTTCGGGTCGCAGCGGAGCGATCAGGTTGGCAGCTTCTGGGGTGGACAGTTCACTGGATGTTGGCTGAGGCTCGGCAGACGCCTCAGTATGGACAAGGGGTGTCTGGAATTGAGGTTGTAAAAGGAATAAGTAACGCACAACCTAATTAGAAAATTAACTGTTAGCATAAAACTAGGATGTCAAAAAAGTAGGATCTCAAACGCGAGGATATCATCAAAACGGTTTCAATACGAGACTTACATCAGAAACATGTGTGTTTCTCCGAGACAATGTATCGTTGGGAGCATCATAAATTTGCGTAGGCGGAACATGTGTGTGATTGGGGTGGGTTTTACTGAGATGGAACTCTTTCACGATACCCGCCAGTATGGTGAGCAGACGCTCCTGATGTGATGGACGGTCTTGAATTAGTGGGTGGCATAACAGATCGGTTAGGTGTGTGAAGTAATCCATGTGAAAAGCAGCAGGACGACGCCGTGGTGACGGTTCCGTTACTCCAGGTTTTCCACTACTGCAAGTAGCATCGGTCGCAGTATGTCCATGATCTAAATAGAAAATAACATCCACGTTCATGCAATTAGTTAACTATGGGATTTGTCCGAATCCAACATAGGCATACAGAAAATGAAGTATCAGACGCAGAAAAATATCACCAAAGCAGACTAGAAATGATTAAACATTAAAGGCAGAAAACAGTACAACCCTTGTACTCCGCTTTCAGCGGAAAACAATTAGAAAAAGATATTGTTTTTAATCGCGTAAAGCCAGACTACAAACCCACTGGTTGAAAACTGTTGCGTAGAATGCCGCCAAGTTGCTGTGACCAACGTGGAAACGTAAGAAATGCAGTTCCAAAAAGTCGACACTATAGATTACATTATGTTGCTGTATCCTTAATACGCAGAAAACAAAATTGCAGATTGCCTACAGAACACTACGTGTAGATCACCAAATTTAGAGGTAGGTGAAACAGATCGACAGACATTAAGTTACGTTGGGTTAAATCAGTCAATGCACCCATAAACCCGACGATCACCTGCACAGATAAAACTGGGATAATGAACTCCTCCACTTAAAAATGTGGTGAGAGACTGGATGGACTTGTATTTGACTATTATTCATATTCCCCGTATCTTGCCACTTGAATGATTCACGTGATGTCAGTAAACACTACCTCATTCAAACGTATGGCCGTTTAAACTATAAGGAATCCCAATAAAAGAAAAGCCTGTTTAAAGATAAATCATACTTTGGATACTCAATGGGAAAACACTGAGGGAATATGAATCCAATTCTTGGGGGTTAGAATCAGTGGGACAGCAACCAGTGCATAAACCACTTCTCTGCAATGTGACAGGTGAAAATAACAGGTAAGCAGATACCACAAAATCGTAACTCAGAAGTTGTGAACTAAGAGGAACAATTCACCAATAGTTTAAAAGTGGAAGCGGGAAAACTCACCATCATGTGGTGTGTCTGCCACGTTCAGGGTATCATATTGTAGAGAGTCATGCACGGTACTTGAAGTTGGATGATGAGATTCAGAATGCACCTTGTTAGACGTAGAACTTTGGCGCTTTCTTGCGACGCAATGGGTCCGTCGATTGGAACGACCGTGTACAGAGAATGCTGGCCCAATGTTGGGGGTGGAATCCGACAGACGATCAAAAATATCCCAAAAAACGGGACGAGGCCCTTGCAAAGAAAACCACAAGATAATATGAATACTGTGGCCCAGTCTCTTGCATATAGCTAACGGTATACATGGTGACTTGGACGATGTGTGCTTCAGACAAATCACACAACACAGCTAGATGGGAACTAACAGATAAACCAGACAACAAGAAAAGTTCCCATTACACAGATGCGCAAGGCAAACAAACTAGGCTAAGATGAACAATGCGGTGAAGCTCATTCAAACATCTAAACGGGGAAACATTTGTGAACAGCTTCAGATCCATTAGTAAGCGGCCCGTCAATTGTTTGCCACAGAGAACATTCACACACATGGGAACACTCGGTACAAAAAGAACAGAAGAGGCAAATCGAAATGACTTACATTCAAGGTGATGTAGATTACCAACGGCTCCTGATTCCGTCTCCGTTTTCTTCTCACTTGCGGAGGGTGGATAGAAGTGGATTGGAAACGCTTTGGCCAGTTCGCCCAAAGTCTCCAGTAAAACACTTGACACAGAAACAGCTGCCTGTGGGTGTATGATATGATGCCGTTTTGATGAACGTGCAGCAGTCTCATGTTGATTGTCTTTGTTCACTTTCGATGCAATAGCGCCGAGGTCCGACTGATTACAATGAACTGTCTCGGAAGTCGGATGAAAAATTCGTACCCAGCAACCCAAAGCTGCTTCGAAACCGATATGAAATACGGTATTGCTGGAAGCCGGTTCTGATGGACCAGAAAATCTACTCTCTGCATCCACCGAGGGCAACAAAGCAGTAGTTGAAGGGTCGCGCTGGTCTTCAAGAGGGCAATCGAAGTGATATTTCTCAGACAACCCCTCAAAAAGGAGTAATATGGTACCGACAATCCAATTTCGTGTGGCAAAGTGACATGACAAATTGCGTAGGACCTAGAAAAATAAACCGAAGGAGCCCAATTCATTGACTCGAGTGATGGGGATGAACGGTAACAGACTACCTACTCAATGTCTTCTCAGAAGGTCTACAATAAAGATGATCCAGAAAAGGCAGTAACACACAAGCAAGAGATTCCGTATGTTTAAGGGATCGTTCGAAAGACTTCTCAAGAGACAGCGCCGCCCTTGATGTCTCTACAAAATCCACGTCACACATTTGGTGGCTCTGCCATATTTCTAACTACACGATTGCAGATCGAACCCAATTATTAAGAGCGCTTCTGATAAGGTACGGGATAAGCATGGTGATCGGACCCAGAAACGTGTGACTGGTATCGTTGAGTTAGTGCTCGCTTGCAAACACCGTGTGTATACATACACACTAATTTCTACATCAACTAGATTCAAATATAAGCCTTTGCTTGCACACACGCAATCATATTCTCCATCTGCTACTCCTTACTTAGCTCGACTCCTACATAAACCCGATCTTCTTATCTCCGAACAAATAGATAAATCAGTGGATTTTTCCGAATAGAATTAATTTTGCGCGCCCAACTAAACACCATGAAATTTTATAAATTATTACTAACAAGAGATTCAAGTTCATTGCGTAAAACGTCGTTCGTTTGCTGAAGATGCAAGTATGTAAAATGCTCAAAATTTAACCCCTCCAGTTACATAAAGCAAATCACAGAAGAAAAAGATTGCTGTTTCTCCTTTCGCAGCACTTCATGACAAGACGCATACGCTCCAAAAGATCACCTGAAGATTTATAGAGAAAACCGCTGTAATCCATAGCAGAATGTTTATTTTCCGTAAGCAACGGATTAGGATCATTACGGGTCACAACAGTAGTGGAAAAAACATCAGAAATGACTGCGGCAAGATAATAAGATTACCTCTGTATATGGTCTGGAAGGAAGCATATTCTCCGTTGCACTTCGGAATTACAATTCATCGTTTCAACATTTTTCTTACAAGTAAATTAAACTCAACCACTGTCTCTTGAGTATCACATACAGTTACTGATCAACTACGTCCCCGATAGTATCGAGTAGACTGAGTCCAGGAGAAAAAGCTGGCCAGTTTAATACATGTATTGCTCGAAAAAGGAGCAACATCCTTGTGGTGTAGGAGGTGTGTATAAGGACACCTGTTGGAAGCTAACGTTCCTTATTGTGCATGGTGTGATAAATGGTCATTTTAAAAAGCCAGTCAACGTGTTGGTGTCTACCCCATCATTCAGAGACTGACCCATCGTTCGCAACACATCCCAAACACTGCTCGCCTGTGTTTGACAATTAGTCAAAACATCTCATCCATAATAATGTTATGCTAGCATCAGTTTAATGCAACGGGGTAAAACATGTTATCTTTTTTCATGTTACTACTGTATGTAGGACGAGTCTATAACCTCTCAGTACATTCATGATTTATCAAAACTGACCCCATAATAATCAACATCTAACCGAATACAGTATCGTCAAAAAGCTCTGTACATGATGCATGTGGAGGTGCTTAGCATAAGCGCTGTACCAGTTTCGGTTAGATAACACAGACGATGTTGTCTACATGCAGAGATAGACCTCTCAGGAAACAAGGCAGCGCATCATGGTCCCTGAATTAGTTTGGCAACAAGTGCTATGCTCAGCTACTTTTACTAAAATACTAATATGTCAACTTTTTTGACCCAATAAACGTTGAATCTAGCGGCTTGGCAGATGTAGAAGTAACTTGCAACCATTCACCTATACCAAAGTTATTAATCTATCCAAACGGAACACGATTACGGTGTGTATAAGCTCCTCCATTGAAGTCCTTGATATGGCGTCATCTTTTGTGTAACGTGTATCCGACGCACACGCTATACGGACAAGCATTTTGAAGGCGAAAGCAATATGAACACCTATGGAATATACTTATGGATTTGCTGCGGTCAATAGTGAGACATTCTTCACTAACTCAATGAGAGCAAATGGTCAAACTACGACGTACTGTAACAAAATTGCGCGTAAAACAATGGAAGGCCTTATAGCTTTGTCATGGGACGCATATATATCGTGCAGGGAAAAGCTTAACAAAAACATAACAAACATGGACAGGACCAGTTTGTCGAATAAAGCAGCCTTACCTTTTTCAGAGCGGGTACAACATGTCGACGTTGCTGTGAACAAGCAGAACTTGCTATTAGTAAAGCAATCAAGCAGGTCAAACCTTCGTGATCAACAAGGTGTCGACCTCGAATAGCAGAAATGTTCTGTAGGCTGACCAGTGCATTTGAACTCAACCCACCGCCAAGCGAGCTATTTAGATGACGAAGAAAATCATTGATCGAACTAAAACGGACATCCCAGCGCCCGGGACCGCCAATCAATCCGGTAGCCGAGGTCAAATTGCGCCACATATCATCTGTTAGACGAAGAAAAAGGACAGTTTGTGAAGAGCTAATTGGCAACTCTACGTTGAAAGCTTACCCCTCGCGTTCCGACGGAGATGGTATACGGAGTGACCTGATCTAGACGAGCCTGCAGTCTAACATGAGCTAAAAGTGTGCAGGTCGAGACAACTATGGAACAATGAGCGCGTGAGCAGCACTTACACAAAGGCATGCCAATGTGACACCAGATAAAAACGTCCGACGAGTTTCGTTGGTCGTATATTCGTAGGAGACAAGATTTAAAAGTTATACAGTCACACACAAAACAGCACTATAAAAAGCACAGACAAAACAGACACAAGTCTATGCAAAAAATGACCAAAAGGCGAATATTTTATGATTTACAAGTAAAAGCGAGGAAAACTTCAGCGGAGCAGTCTGTATAGCAGACCGATGTTTAACATTGTATGGATCATACACCTGTTATTAGTGGGTTAATTGTACGTGGACGGGCGAATGCGAGATACATCTAGTCTGTATAGGGCGATCCATGAAAATGCAAACGGACCGTTCGCGATGGCCGCCAAAAAAAGCGGAATGAACCAATGGGGAAGCGGTAAAAATTATTTTTGATGCATAACGCCCACTCTATACAAATGAACCAGACAGATCGAACGGTTGTGAATGCGAGAGGACATCGTAAACAGGCTACCTGGGCTTAACAAGGATGGTTACTATAGGGGGAAATGCACCAATGCTTGATTAATATACATGTTGATGATCGTTACTACGCGAGATCCCTGGTGTAATTCGCACCCATGAGTGCACCAACCGTATAATACGGTCACAACTGCAGTAGGGCTACGAGACGAGCACAAAAAAGGTGACTGAGGGAAAGTGATGGCAAAACAGGTTTTGTATGCCAGTGGTGCGTTACCGATAGAATTTAGTCGCGGTATCGGCAACGTTGAATAGCGCTTTTCGTGGCAAATCTGGAGGTTAGGTGGCATGTTTCTTTTAGATGTAAACATTGTAAACCTAAATTCCAAAACTTCCTCCGGATCTGGAAACGATTTCTCAAAACTTCGAAACTTTACAATTTCAAAAGTCTACAAGAACCTCCTCGTAGAACACACTTTTCAGTTATCTACAAGAGTAAGATAAATGGGCACACTTGTAGTGCATTTTGAATAAGCTGTCACATCTCAAATCAAACCGGACTAAGCGACTTTATTCCGTGTCAGTTGCTCGAACGATCACTGAGAACAGGTTTAATACGATCAATTATCATGAGCAAGACTATTTGTTTAGGCCCAGTGCAATTTACTGGTTATACTATTTCCTCATAAACTCGAATAAGTGGCAATTTTACAGGATCGCCATCGTTGTAGGAGTTAATGAGGATGGGTCCCTGAAAACAGCAAATTGTTCAAAAGCAGCTGCTTGGTCTATAAATGATATAATTGGTTAAGGGACACTTGAGGTAGGGGGATACTTTTGAAGGCATGTCAAATTTACAGAATCATGAATGTGGGAGACCTGCTATTATCGCTGAACGACCACAAATTGATAAGACGGATAAACTCACGGTCTTGTCTGGAGGTAAACGAATGCGTGAGCATGCTACCTTGAACAGCACGAGCAAATCGCTCCTCGTTCTCCCGACGCAGCTGACGGGCTTCTGCGATCAAATCTGGGGGCAACATTTCCAGCTGAGATTCATCCATATCGGTCAAAAGCTCACGTCTCAGTGATGCAGGCAATGAGATCAGGAAAGCTGTATTACTCTCAGGTGGTCGTGAGACTAATGAGGAATCTGGTGCAGGAGTCGGATCGCCTCCAGGAGTTCGCTCAGTTGTGCCGGTTGCAGTTTGTTGTCGCTGCTCGTTACGGAATTGAACTAGAACCTAAAACAAACGGTGAATGAGAAACTTGCAGTAATGGTTGTCTTTATACAAGCATGAGTGAGGTGGTCATTGTTAGTAACGAGATATTCTAACGGAACTCCTGTCAATTAAAAATGGATATAAATGAATAAGGTATAAACACACGTGACAAAGTACCTCCTCTTGAATGTGCGGCGGGAGCCCGGCTAACCAGTCGGCATTGATATGCTCCGAAAGGCTAGTGGAACTTAGCTGCTGCTGCACCTGCCTAGCGTGGCGATGGTCTGCAATCACCTCACGTCGCATATCCTCAGGGAGAGCATCCAAGAAGGAAGGATCCATGCCCCCCTCAACCAGTGATTGCACTGTCTCTTCATCTGTCATTGGAACAGGCGGAATCGGAGGTCTTGTGCTGACGGGTGTGGTGGATACAGGCGGCGGTTCAATCGTAGATGCTACTGTGGTCTCATCAACTATAACATGAGGAAGTAATGGTGATCAAGTGATTATCAAAGAAAAATCAGAGAAGACAAAAACAATGCGCAGATGCAAGATCCATGCCGAAATATTTTTAGTTAAAAATGGCTTACAGAAAGTACTTCAATCAATCGAGAAAAGAGACTGAGAAATCGCTGACTCACTGGTCTCAGGCTCTAGAGTTTGAGGACCCTCTGGGACTGTTTCATCAGAAATTTGCAATGTTCTATCAACGAGAGGTGAAGTTTGAGGAGCAGGATCTTCACATAACACCTCAGAACTGGGTTGTGCGGTAGACGGGTGCGTCGTATTTGCAGCTTCTGTTTGGAGAGAGGAAACATGCACAGATGAGGCCATCGAAGAAGTAGAAGGAATCTCCTGTGGGGCGGTGGAGGTCTGCAGAGTAATTAGTTGTTCAGCATCTAGTACACGCTGCTCTAGAGAGGCTTGTCTCTTACGTGACAGTTCTTTATAGACTTCATAACGACTGATCAAAACTAGGTCCATTAGTTCATGTCCAAAAAGCATCCGCGACAGATTGATCCAACGACGATAACTTGCAGGCAACGCATAACCAGCATAAGGTGTCAGTTGTGATAAGGTCAAACCACCAGAACCACCTATTGCGGTTCTTGTAACGGGACGAGAAGAGTCTACTTGAGAGAATACGACACTGGCAAGCGCTGAATTCACCGAAGTGGGTTGATCCATAGCTATACTTGTAAGCATTCCCCACACCAGAGCATCTGCTTCGGGTCCCGAACGGTTATCTCGGCGAGCGTCCGATGCAAACTGAGTTACTGCGACGGTTGTGTCTGCGGAGTGTGAGGAACCGATACCAGTTTCGATTCCAGGTGAATAGGAACGATAAGTTCCAGACTCGTTGGTGAACGGCGCATACAAACGAGTGGGGGGTCCACGTTGACGCACACCGCTACTTCCGATCACAACAGGGCCTGGAAGTACACCACCCAGGCGACTTCGATTGCCGAAATGGGCAGACGGAATGGTACTCGAAACCGGAGGGGTGGGTGGCAAAATAGAAGTCATGCGGGTTGTGAATGAAGTTGTGGTTGCACTAGTGACTACACCACGACCAAGCCGGGAGGTAGAAGTGGTGGCATTATTCCCACCCGAGGATATTTGGCCAGCCGAATTAGAGGGAACCTTATAGAAATGAAACAAAAACAAGAATACATTTGGAAGCGAACTTTATAGGTTGAGCGGCGAAAACACTTTATGGGGCTTACGTCATGGAGAATATTAGGTGGAATAGTTATAACACCTGTGAGATAACACAGAGAACAACCGCAAATCAGACCACGGCTGACATTAACATCATGGGTCTACATAGAAAAGCTGTTATATTCATAAGTGAGGAATAGAGAAGCCAGGAAACTGGTGAACTGTGTAGGTGTCTTAATCAAGTAAAAACATTATATACACAACGTTCTTGACCGTCCCCGCCTAGTTGGTGCATATGATAACAGTCACCTAGCAGATAGGCGTATTGACTAGATATTATGATCGCCAGTATGAGTCAAGCCGTTTTTAATCACCAGAACTTCGGGAACATCAGCAATAAGTAATGAAAACATTGCTACAATATAACGATGACCTAACCAGTTCGAGTGCCTTAAGGAAGGCAGATTTCGTCAATCACTGATAATATGGATTTGGCCCCAGGCCTCGTTGGTCCAGAAATGACTTAGGCAGGCAACAAATGGTTTGTCGTAATGTGCTCTGTTTGTGTGGTCTGCGACAGACTAAAAGTGTACGAGTTAAGCTCGCAGTGCGGAAGCTTTGATGGTTTAGCTTGAGTCAGTAAGGCGTCTCAGACGAAAGTCTGAGTAGCAAACGCAACTGGTAACGTCGTCCAAAATAGGACTCAGAAACACCTTCAATGTTCTAAATGCCAGTCCATCAGACTACAACCAGTGTAAGTGGGTTAGAGGATGGACCGAGTTCTTTTAGTCAATGTCATAGAACAAAACCAAAAACCATTATATTGGTTTACCTGAAAAGAAGATCCATGGAATACGCGTGATCTCACAATCACAGTACATTTGTGAGCACTGGAGATTCTCGACACAAATGTGGGAATGAAGTAAAATAAAACGGACACTAGAGTGAGGTAGAAGACAACTTCACATCTAAACGTACTAAATCGAACGTCAGGTATCAGACAAAAAGCTTACTTGAAGCAAGGGATGCTGACTTGCTAACGTAGAAGGTGGCTCTGTCCGAGAAGCTGCAGAGTGTCCAAAGGTATTACCAGTGTTCAGCAGATTGCTGTTTGCCGTTGTGAGTCGACTGTTGTTACCTCCGGTGACGAACACAGACGCATTGCCACTGTTTCCTAAGCCGAAACGAAATACAGTGGTATTGGGAGGCAATGCGCCACCGGAAGGCGCAGGTCCTCGCAAAGGACCATCCGCATTTACAGATCCGCCGACACGGGGTAGAAAAAAACCCCAATTAGTTCCAGCACCTCCGGACGGAATTACACTCAAACCACCGAATTCAGAAGGTGCCAAGATGAGGCGATCGCGTCTACCGCTGGATGCGCGCGATCCGATGGCACCATTTCCTTGATGAGGGACATCTATTAAGTTTAAAACTTCTTCAACCATCGCAACAACCGAGTTATTTTCTCTAAGGACACGACCATCAGCATTCAAATAGACCGTACTATCAACTTCCGGACCAAGCATGCCCAAATCTTCGCCGCCTTCGTCATCTTGTCCATAAGTATCAACTTCGTCTTCATCAAAACTTCCATCACCATCGTCGTCATGTGGATCACCGTGAAGACTCAGTTCGTCATTGACGCGCTGATAACCAGCACGTACAGCCTCGCCAGCACTGGCTGTAGGTTCATGTTCACTTCCTATACGTCCACTCGATACGGACACAGAAATAGTGGCATCTGTTCTAGGACGCCTTGAACCGCGCAAACGCCTGCGTGATGAACCTGCTCGCAGCACCAGGGCGACCTCACCGTCATGAGTGATTACTTCTTCATCCGTATCACCAGCACCATCGTCATCCACCTCATCATCGTCATCGTCGTTCTCATCCTCCTCAGCATCCTCATCATCACCATCCTCCGCCTCAGCGTCGTCTTCTTCGTCCAAGACATCGTCTTCATCTTGGCTGTTTCCTCCTTCTCCGCCTTGACCAGCACTACCCTCATCTTCGTCATCATGCACAAAAACTACAGAGTCATCTTGTTCACCGTTCGTGCGCCAGTGCTCACTCGCCGTCCTGTTCTCTCCTCTGGGTGGGTCTAGTACTATGTCAGCGCCGGTCATAATTACGTCATCAAGCACTAAGTTGAGGGCGTTCGGATTTGTGGGGGCGTCGCTCTGACTCACGGTCAATGACAGACTGCCATTATTTACGACCGAGCGCGGTGCTGATATAGGGTAGGCCGCACGCTCCACGTTTCCGATGTCATGAGTATCATCATCATCATCGTCATCCGTATCAGACTCGAACGGACGGACATCCCGGGATGGACTAGTGTTATCCACGTGGTCCACGCTTGCCGAATGAAGGGCGCCGATAGAAGGCAACGCTGTCATACTTTCTGTGAATCTATTTGAAGAAGTAGTTGCGGGAACAGATGACATGCTGCCATAGGCGCTTAATCTACCCGAATGGTCACCTTGAGCCATGGAAGGTTCGTCCAAACGACGTTCTTGAGACGAAGTAGCCAATTTGTTCAACTGTCGATCTACCCAAGTGAGGCTCTCAAGCGTGCGCAAAATTGTGGATAAAGTGGACTGTGTGTTTGGAAGGTTACAATCGACCACGGCAACCAACTTAGCAATGTCGGCAGGTAGATGACGTCGATAGACCAGCCGGATAAGTCTGTCAACTAATGGGGATGGGAGGCTGAGGAGTCGCTCAAGGAATAGCATGTGTGCGGTCAGACATTCATTCTTTGTGAACTGGATCGCGTTCGATTCCTGGTCGGGAAACACATTGTTCCCAAAACTGGAGATGCGACCCAACGACGCTTTGTACTCCGAAATAATGATATCTTGTGTCGATTCACAACCAATGAGAACGAGATTCTCCAGCAACGAAGAGGTGAGCTCACTTGTCTCTGCATTGGTCAAGTGATTACTGAACACAAAAGCGAGAAATGAATGGGCGCAAGAAGGGCTGTTCGCATGAGATTCCAAGGATGCCTTGGGCTTATATAGGGCAATAAATTCGGCCACCGGTTGGTAGGAGACAATCAAATCAATGAGGTAGCGAATCACATCGGTTTTGCCCAAAACCGTGATTGTACTTGGATCCAAAGTAGCTGGTACGGCGGCGGTAGATGGAGCAGATGTCGAGCCTTGCGGTTGTGTTGTAAGTGCAGATGCTGCAGTGGATTGCTGTGGGTCTTGATTTGCCAGGTGGATCAAATTCAGACCACTTGCCCAGGTGGATGAGGTTGCAATAGGATCGGGCGTCACTGAACTGGTTGAGACAACTGCACTCGACATCTCGGCTTTTGAAACTGGCAGTGAGGTAATGTTCTGAGTAGATGACAAACGAAAAACACAGCATATAACGTAACGAATAGAATGCACCGGAATGTGCGTACTGAGTGAAAAATCACAGTTAGATAGGGATAACTCCAAATGCTTACTCACAAATGCACAAACCACGTTGACAGGATATACATAAATAAACAGTGACCAAAATAATAGCCGACTGGATGTGGACCGACGCACCTGGACACATACAACAACGAAGATATTACCGAGGTGACTCCTAAATTCAAAGATCGGTTGTGCAACCAGCATGATATCGAAACACTAACAAAACAAACACATTGGACCCAACAACTGCAGTCAGAGTGCTCTTCAAACCTAAACTGAAGCAGGTATTTCACATTACAGAAGTCTATCGAATAAATCGAGATTTGTGTACACAAGAAGCGTTGGTGACCAAGCTCGTAATCGCCTGCTAAGGATGTGATGACTACCTCTACAATTCACTTCATCTTCTTACTTATTCACTAAGACGTTTTGTTTTCTAAAGCGGAGTTCAATGTACTTAAGATTAGAAGATTAACGTAGTCTCATATTCAGTCTGCGTCATCATTCGGATCAGTATTGAGTGATGAACGGTCCTTAAATCTATTTCGTTTACAATAATTGTAGATCATTCTCTTGCGATATCCCACCACAACTGTAATGCTCTTTTGGTCGATGCCAGTTCCCTATTGCTGGCTGTGCGTCATTTAAACCATCCCGTTTTTGCTTTTGTTACGTGATTGATCGCCCCTGACATGACCAGTTCACATTAGCCTTTACCACTATGTTCCTATGCTGTGTAATGTCAATTACGTAGAAGTAATCGAGGAAATCGAACGAAATGTCCCCGTGCAAGATACATAACGCACTACTGTTGATCATCTTAAGTTCATTTTAAAATAAGAACAAGTTGACGAGAATGTTTTCAAGAAATTCATCATTAGGTCATTTCATTTCCAAACGTTAAACAACACATTATCCGACTGAATTTTCAAGCTCATCAGTGAAAGCCAACGTTTTAAGCACTTAATTACGTGAGGAAAACATGAAGTTCACTGTCTTAGCATAGGTCATATGCTGGAAACCTACTTTTCCGAAAACTGGTGGCCTGTGGCTTTAAGTTTCCATTCAGCACAGTGCTCGCCACAACCGACTGCTGGCATAGTAATTATTCGCTCATTGTAGCCATGAATGCATGTGATCGACCATGAACAGCATCCATGTATCACACGAGGCATTATCGTTTAACGACACACTGAACATTTGCACTGAAGCTCAAGGAGGCTGAACTTAACGTCACAAACTAAAACTTTACGGATAAAGCACTGTACGAAGGAAATCATTATCAGCAGGGAAGGCAATGAGCATAACAAGAAGTGACAGATGGTCATGCACGATGCTATACGCCAATATTGGGCTGTTCACAATCCCACCTTGTTGCAGTCACTTTGAGATTATGCGCCAGTTCGTTTTGTTGGCTTGATACAATACTCAGGGAACACCTACGATAGAAGCAAACTAGACACTCAACTAAAGTTGAACGCTGATCAACAATAACGGGTCAATAAATCAGTTAGATACTTGTATGTTCAAATTAAAAGTTGCTGAACTCGTACTTGATCACGTTGACGGAGTTGTGATACACATTGGCGTAACATGAACGGTGAGAAATACAGTCATTAAGCTAACCCGATTTACACGAAGCAAACTAAACGTACTGCAATCAAAACACTTCCATTCACCGTAGCCTAAGACAACCGGTCGAAAACCTTGTCCCTGCGTGACGGAAATAATAACGGACATGTATTGAGACAAATGATGTTTCCGTCACACAGCTCACATTAAGTAGAACAGTCGGTGGTTCAACGGCCCGTTGTGCGGAAAATCTCGGATACACGATTAAACGATCAAATGATGAAAACGTACATATACGACTGGATCATGTAACCCGAATGTCAACAGAACGTTAACGTGTCACGAATCATGCACCGACAACAAAATGAGTTGAATAAGTTCTCAAGTGACCAGATAAGGAAATCATCAGAGATTAGCAAAAATTTAACTTCTCTGAGAAAAGTCGGTAGATGCCATTTACCGGATTGAGAACTTCATGATCACCTAAAATCAACTTATCGGTATGTCGCGATAAATGGCGATTACAAACTCGTTTAATTATGTTCTCCCCAACACTCCTTTCGCACCGTCAACCGCCAGTGCTGCGACGAACAGCGACCTCGGTCTCTATGCCATCCGGTCAGCTCAAGATTGAAATGCGTCTACATTGCACTCTCTCGATGTGATTGACAAATGGAGGATGATGAAAGGAAAGGTCCATGCTATTCTCGCGAACACACTGTTAGCGATAATGCAATTGAATGGAGTGATGCTACCCTCAGAAAGCGATGCTGCATTGTCTCAAACGTGAAGTTAAAAACAGCCGGACCTTGGAAGAAAACAAGTTTCCCAAAATAGTGGACTTTACGGAAAGTAGGTGCTATACGTAAGCATGGCAACAGGTTACCTACTTAGAACCACTCGAAATAGGCAGCGTTGCGAAAGTGGTGGTGCAATTTATGCATATGCACTGGAATTGAACGTCTGTAACTACAGGGTTCTACCTCTTAAACAATAGTTATATCACCGACGAGGAACGGTCGTAAAATTGTCTTACCTCCATAGTGATATCAGGGGCAGTAGTCGAGCGTAGAACCAGTTCCAATAACTGGGTGAGGATACCCTTCTGGCGATCTGTTAGAGAAAAATTACTGCCTCCTCCGGATGAATTGCTCGTCACCGTTTCCACTGTGTAGCTCTTCGGGATTGTTTTAGCTACGTAAAAATAACACAATAAGCATGTTGAACGTACATGATCAATTAATTCGTCAGAGCAGAAAACGATAACATGGTTACGAGCTAACAAACCACTTCATTTACCCCGAAGAATATTTAATTAGTACGCTTGACCAACTTGTATGCAATCCACTCCGAGGTGAACACAATTTGTAATAGATAAGAGACTAGCTAGAACAAATCAGGAGACGGCGGAATACTTGATGGTCAATAAACCATGATTTAACAAGAATCCAATTACTCATTATCATTCAGAGAATGAAGGTAATCACTAAACTGCAACCTCAGCTGTAATTAAGATAGTTGTAAACTACGGTACAACAAATAAATTACCAGTTATATACGAAAACGGAATGAAGATGAAAATAGGATACCTCAATCCAGACTTTCGACCTACCGGTAACGTCACCATCAGACAGCGACAAACTGATCGTCTCACAAGCCAGTTTGCGGGCCATATCTCTGTCTTTTGCAAACATTGGGACACACATGCTGAGAAGATAGAACAAATCCCGACAGGCCGTCGAACCGGTGCCAATGCCCATGAAATTACTAGGTACACCGAACTGACACACTTTATGGAAAACTTCTTTCATCACCCGCATAACAGTAGGAGCGTCATCGAACATCTGAACGAGACATAAACAAGGGAAGCGAGTTGTATGCGTTTAATCAAGCGATAAGGGTTATTGGTAGCTTCTTCCCAAAAATGAAAAGAATAACGACCAATAAATCAAGTGACCACATACATCTAGTATTTCGGTTAATCTAAATGGAAACGTCAAAGCAAGAAATCGAGGATTCTTAAACCAAAGCAAATTAAGACCTGACAAAGAAAGTACTTTCCCAACTACTCCTTATCGATGTACAGAAAGGTTAACAGGTAATGCACATTAAAAGGGTATAAATCAATGATAATAAGATAAACAAGTGAGAAACCTGTGTGCTTTGACTTCACAAGAGCACGATGTGAGTGAAACGGTGTACCGATTGAAAAGGTAACCCATGGTCATCGGTTGAAAAGTTGCATTGGCGTTTTGTGCACATGATAAGGCATTAATAAGAACGAACCTGTGTGATCAGAGCGCCCACAAATAACGAATATTCGGATGTGAATTCAGTACTGTGGGGATAAGTCAACAGAATGGCCAACAAGTTGTTATCAGCCAACTTTTGAGCATTCTCGTAGCTGGAGTAGGATAGACGAAGTAACAGTCTGAACACGGCATCGATGCAGTCTGAAGGTATTGGCACCCGAGATGAGCCCGTTGACCCTTTTAAACGGACTGAGGCTTTCGATGAAGCGAAATGGTTGAATATGGCACGCAGTAGCGAATTTTGCTGATCTTGGGTTAATCCAGGAGGCACATCGTCTTCAAGAACAGGATCCTCACATCCGATAATGGTTGATGGTTCTATGTCGGACGAAGAGAAAAGGTGCCGCAAATATAAACATCGTATATTGATAAGCCTGACTGCTGGATCGGTTGACCAATAAAGTTCAACTGAGATAAGTATAGTGCACATGAACGACTCAACAAATGGCAGTACTAATAAACACAGATAACTGCAGGTGAAGCATACGTAAAAACGATCCACAGGCCGTTATGACTTCATACGTGGGCTGCAATGAAACAAAAAACACTTCTAAACCGCTGAAAACGTGACCCCAAAAAAGCAGACCATGTGATAAGCCACGGTCGGGTAGAGATTATTGACTATTCACACTAATCAAGGAAATCGATCGAACAAGTCAACAGCATTGACTTTTCGCAACAAGAGAACAAATCTTGTCAGCGACGGGCCGAGTTTTGACTCAAGAGCCTTTATATAAAAGGAAATGTGCACAAAACTAAGGTGAACGCAGAAAGAGATTCTGAAAGTGATGAACGTCTAGATGCGTCTTTGAGGTGTTAACCGAATGGAGTATGTTTAGTAAGTAGGAATTAGAAACCCATCGACCGATATCACATCAATTCCCTATACTGCAGCTCCGTTATGGAGGCTAGATAGTAACGGAATTATAAATAAATGTTGCAGGCAAACGTTGGACACTTCGGTACGCGACTTATTGGTAAGTTAAACAACAGACGCTGACTGAGTTGCTTGGACTGAATAACGGTAGAGCACCTATCAGTTCAGGAATTATTCAAAAACATTACAGAGGGTATGAAGAAATTGTACGATGGGTGGAGGGGGTCGCAGTAAATGATTACAAGAACTATGACCACCTTTCTAAGCAATTTGAGACACGTATTGTGGACTGTCTCACTGGATGGGAACAGTTCTATTGTAATCTATCCCAATGTCTGTAGTACTACGAAAGACGACTAATCACCTTGTCATTAATCTTCTACTGGCTTGTTTGCCAAGATTTTATTGTAATCATGCATCGAATCAGCCCGGGTGAATAAAATAGGTTAACGGCCAACAAAGTATGTTTTCCAGTGTAACTCAAACTGTCTCGACACACCACCAGTACTTCTACAATATAAACGCGTATAAATCATAAGGTCCCGGGTAATGAAACTCGCCTTTATCCGATTTCTCGCGGGACTCCTCGGTGATAGAAGGAAAAAGTAAAACTGGACGACGATGCAAACTGTCCAAATTAACTTGTGTCATAGTAGGGAATTCGATGGCATACGGCCTTCGGCTGATGTGACAGTAGGCGCAAAGATCACCCTTGTGAAACGCCAGGTCGATTAGACGGGCACTTTCCGTGGTGTACGGATGCCAAATCATTGCGCGATCATCAAACCAGTTCCATATGTGTGATTTTGAATAGAGTTTCGTACTGATTCGACGCAAGTGTATTGCCTTTTTGAAATAAAAGAAAAGCAGGGAATTTTGGTTACAAAAAGCCTTAATGAACAGGTAGTATCAGTCTACATTATATATATATATATATATATATATATATATATATATATATATATATATATATATATATATATATATATATATATATATATATATATATATATATACGCATCCGGCAAATCTCATACGAGAAGGTAAAGTCAATGTTGTACTATTAAGATCAACGAGAAACCATAAATGTGATCAGGTGCATTTAGGCTAACAAACACATCAGTCGCGTGGACCAAACACAATGGAAGTATACAGAGGCAGAATTAAGTACAACAGACACATTTTCGATAAAGCTATACAATTATATATTTAAAAAAATCTATTGCACAAATGAGTACAAAAACCGGCATACATTGTCAGGGTTGTTGGGTTTTATCATTAAGCGGTGTATAGATGAGGACAGCTCGATAGGCTATAAAGACGTGCGGAAAGGTGCAAAAGCATAATAATAATGATAGTTCATATGAAAACAGCAACCACTACACTGAGGTGGTACACACAGATGTAATAACATTCGGTGCCCTACCATCTCGTTTGCTTAAGTGCGCACAAAGTTTACCGTGAAACAAACAATATGATTGAATATGTGACCGCACCTGAATGCTTCTCTCATACTGATCTATTATGAGAGACGACAGTAGCAGTGTTTTGTAGTAATCAGCAACCAAATCTTCCACGGTACCTTGATCCGCTTCAATTATCACATCGTCGGGTCTGCCAGGCGCTAAGTCCAACCGTGCGATCCAAGAAATCAGCAGCTGAGGCAAATTATGCTTCCAGGCGAGACGAGCACAAAGCGACTGACAACGAGTGAACAGTAGAGCAGACAAATGCAGTCCAACAATGGGCTGTTCTTTCACAGAAGCACGATCAGTCTGAGAACAGCTGGTAGATAGTGAAGAACTGGCGGTATTTGCACAGCGAATACCTAACCGTTCCGACATACTGTTCGCCACAAATCCGAAAAGTTCATCAACGTACCGTTCTTCTTCCCCACTAGACAGAAGCAACTCGGCAACTCTGTGTAGTATCTGAAAGAAGCAATAGGAGGATTAGAAATGAACAGCAGTCGCTGAATGTATACACAAATACAGCCCTGCCGATGCGGGACAAGAACGTCATATGTCAAGAATGCACACACGTATACGATATCGGGTGTTTCGGTTCAGTCATCTCAAATTAACAGTGTACAGCATGGAATCAGATTATATTCTTTTTCTTATCACCTGACAAGTTTGACACCACTGAGAAAAAATGTACGATAAACAATTGTAACGTAGCAAGAACATTGCAAGGCCAATCGTCAGACCGATGCAAATTGAATTGCAAGATGGATGAACACCAGCAAGCGATCCATTCAAGCACAGGGGTTTAAAAATGGCACCTGAAGTTTGGCATATGATATTGGCAGATAAAACTAACCTGATCAGAATGGTGGTGCTTCGCTATTGTGTAACACGCTCGAAATACGTGTTGTTTTAAAGAATCGCGTAATTTTTTGATCACGTCGGGTGCAAGAGCAGTAGTGGACACGCCCGCAGTGCAAGACGAGACAGGTGGAGGCAATGGAGCATAAGCTGGAGTGTTAACACGTTCACGTTCCAAATTAGTCTGAAAAATGTAACGACATTCAGCAGACGATACAACAGTATACATATATTTGAAATAAAAATTCCATACAGCATAAAAGGGATTAAAAGTGGTTCTTCTAGGTCTAAATCTTTTTTAATCCATAATGTATACTCCGGGTCGTGCTCATATGAGATTAACCGTTTGTTCTAAGATTATAAGATGAGCATCAATCTGTAGTCAAACGTGGGCAAGAACGTTACATTCAAACAAGCAACAGCTCTTCCTGATCACCAATTTGAGGAAAGTTGAATGCCAACTCAGCGCAACCCGTAAGTGTTTTGAGTGAGGCAACCTTGAATGTCGCTTCAATAAGCACCCAGTAATGACGGAGTCTTAGAAGATGACCAACTTACTAGCCTCGATAAAGTGGTGTTTATCTGATCTATGGCGGTCTCAGTAGAGCTGATGAGCGATGCCGCAGCTGATGCTAAATGCAGGGCTGTGGCAGCGGCAGATTGAGATGGTGGCGAACTACTGTCAGCAGGATTACTAGATGGTGGCTCAATGGTTTCCATTCCTTGTGATGCACTTCGATTAGGTTCGGTCCAACTGGGCAGACGCCAGCTAGGTGGTACGGAGGTATCTGCAGCAGTCAGTAGTTCTTGCTCTGGCGTGGCGATGACTAAGTTGACAGCTTCGTTGGCGTTCCAACCAGTTTGCTGACAAAGGAAGTGAATAACAAGAACTAATCAGTATGTGATTCCCGCTGAGCTGTAACAAGTCTTAAGCAACATTGCGCATTACGGAACGAATGATTGCTTAACTTAATACAAGTAGGTAAACAAACACAATTCGAAAACAAGTTTTAAAATAAGAAAATTACCCTTGATAAGAATTGCACATAAACACCACTTACTTCGAGAGCGACCAAGGCAACTTCTCGAGAAAAGCCCATTTCTTCCATTAACCGCAAAGATGCAGCAGCCTGAGAATCCAAGCCCGTTGAATTTGGATCCGATTCCGTGGTATCCATTGGCTGCGGCGCCGTATAAACGACGCCAGAATCAATTACCGCTAAACTAGGTGGCACCTCATTGAGGAGTAAAGGAGGAGGAACAGGAGAATCGGGTTGATTCAATGGAGGTAAGTCGACCGGCTGTAAACCAGGAAGGAAAACGAGTGGTTAACAATGTCAACAAACGGGGAGGGGGGAATGGCACTCAACGCAGAAATCCATCTAGTGTCGATGAAAGGCAACAAATTAAAACGTAGAATTGCATTCATCACATTGCGCAAACAGAAAATTACTATAAAAATCCAATTCAATCCTATCCAATTCAATGAATACGAGTCATGGTAGTTCTTGCCTGTCGCGTCCAATTGAGTGACACCGTACGAATAGCGGAAATTGAGATTGCAGCATTCAACACGAATCTAACAGCGATTTTGACATTAGGATAGGAGAATTCCATTGTCTATTGTGGTTGGTAGAGCAGTGGCCAGCAGGCTCGCATTAGAATCAACAAGGATGGGGCTCAACTTGAGATCAAGACAAGAATATACATGTTTGGATATGATGATTCCGCCGTGCCCGGTCAGAGGTAACTAGTGCAGTAGTCATGGCAGCTCCATACAACTGTATGTTTTACTGATAAACCTCAGTAAGAGAGAAACTCCCGAATAGTGTTTCTCTCGAAAGGTGCCGAGTGAAAAGTCTGTCTGGATACGAAAACCGTGGCCAAATATGAATGGTATTCGATCCATACCAACCAACCCCCCGACTACTAACTAGTAATCAAAACACCGCTCATCAGATGCAATGGACTGTGTGATCCCAACTCGACCATTAGATTCTATTTATAGCCTCATTGATTAAAGTTAACGGAACAGCTACTGCGTTGCCCTTTAAGGTGACCGGCAAACCAGAACATGCGTAACAAGCGAATATCAATGACAGCCTAGATATAATATTTCACTCGCGCATAATGTGAGCCTCGCGACGCAAAGGTCAACACGGTCGCACCGCAAACGTATGTGCCGGGGTTCAACACCAAATCCAGAAAAGGAAGAAAAACACTACTTATGAATTCAGTCGAGCGAGGAACTCGAGCTCAGTATTTTCTTTCTGAGGATGGCTTGCCGAAGAGTTTAGCTGAATACGAAACCTATGGCCAAATGCAGGTGAACATCGAATCTTCTAATTAATAGTCGAAACACAGAATACAGATGTCTGAATTACTTTGGCAGCCAACCCTAACGAATGAACAGGTGTATTAAAACAGGATTTTTTAAATTCACAAGTGAGTGCAAGCTGACAAGTTTGTAGCAATATTCTTCGATTTTTGAAGAAGAAAAAACAGTTGACTCACTTTGACGACGTCCAGGTGCATACGTAAGTACAATACTCCAGAAGTGTACTTGACATAAGTGCATTCGATAGGTAAAAAATTACGAGTAAAACTGAGATACAAATGGTGACATCGTAAGAACCTATGTGAGCCACATATGAGCTCCACAAGTGAAAAAAGGCAATTGTTCGGTAGGAAAAAATTCCGCATAAAGCGAGGAGAAACGTACTTCTAAGTGAAAATTCTGCATGCTACTGAAAGTCGTAGCTGATGTGAAGCCGCGTTCGCGAGTGGAAATCACCGGTGTGGTTTGAGCTATTTCTTGAGTAAGGTCACCGTCATTATTGAGGGTTGAAACTTGACCAATGAACGGAATAACAGTCGCGTGTTCTGGATTCGTTGTTTCTAAGCGGTCAGTTCCTTCCTGGAGAGAAAGTGAAAACGCTTGTAGGAAACATGTGATCGCTATCAACAGCGGTGTCCTAGTAGTTGATATCGCTACACAACCGTGAATATACATGTATACATATACAACCCTAGTCACAAATGAGAGTAAGCCAATTCGTCTGATTTTTAACTGAGTTCCTGATTGCATTCTTGAATGCAGAAACTATGAACAATTGATCTCAGTACAGAGGGACATTCTACGCAGTTCATACCACTTGAAAGAACTGAGTCAAGGCCCCATCATCTCTTCGAAAATTGCCGGTATAAGCTCATCAGAGCCAGTGGCCTTACGGGGTTTCAGTGCCAAGATGTAATCTTACGATTCAATTAACACAGGCTGTTTTGAGTCCAGAAGACAAAATACGACGTTGTCGACACGTAACTTTGACGCAACTAAGGCAGAAAGTCAACTGAACCGCCACTGTTAGCATTACACCCAGCGATCTATCTTTCTCGACTTATTAAAGGTAAGTGTTATCTGCCTCGTTGACAGTTTCACTGACAGATGGATACTCGTGTTGGTAACAAAGACTGGCTTGCATGTCTACTGGTATACTCACACTCGAAACCCGCTTTTACATTACAAATCTAACTTAATCAAGCTAGCCCTGAGCTTCTTAGGGATATCCCCTTTGGACTGGTTATGTTTGGCGTCTGGCGATTCTAGAGGCGTCTCAGATATCCACGGCTTGTAGTACTGACAGCCTGACGTGTCGTATGTTATAAGGCCCATTGTTCGAATAGTTTACAAAATCCCAATCCGGACGTCACTTGGACCCGTAATGTTCTAAGCTAAACTAAGCCCACTACTCAGGTTGGTCTGATGTGCGTGTCCTTTGCTACAGGCGTGACCAGTGTCAACATAGTCAGCCATTTCAGTAAGCAGCATTGTCATCCAGAGGAAGTTAGATTGCTAGCTCCTACAAGACCACATGCGGGTTCGATACTTCCAATTTGCCCAAATCTTAAGAAGATAAGTTGGAAGTAACTGGGACTGGGCTCGCAGCTTTGTTTTCTACACCATACCTCTGTGGAAAAAAAACTTTTTTTTCGTACGGGCCGCTATCCACTGGCCTACTTAATATGACTGACCCCATCGACTTGATCAACACGCCGTTCAGTTGAGCACAGCAGATCGTTGAGACGTGTGAGCCGCCGCACCGCACACCGGCTCAATCTCCCTGTGACGAACACCAACAGATTGTACAGTATAGTGTGATCTGTGGGAATGTTTACTTTGTGAAAACAGTATATAGATCAGGAAGCCAGTGAGTTCTGAACGAAAGCAAAGTTTAAATGCAAATTGAGGATATGAAGGGTCTAACGATGTCAAAACAGTAAGCACCACCATAATTTATAAACCGAAAAAGTGACCTTCACTGTGCTGAAGACAAAAGTACAGGTTGATTGCACATTGGTCTTCATGCTTTTTCAGTTTACTGACATCTCGTTCGAAAACAGAAATCAAAAACGGCAAATTGTACGATTTATTGTTTGACGAATTTTGCTGCCTCTCGTCAGTGGCATTTATATAGCAGGGTCAAACAAGGTTAGTAAAAAACACAAGACCACACACAACAATGAGATTGTTCATTTACTACTGCAGTTTCAGGCTGATGACCAAGTCTTTCTGTTAGCAAAGCGGTGGTTTCAGATGCTACCTGGAAATAGCAACAGCCTCAGCCAGCTGAAGCGGTCGTCGAGTGGTGGTTGCGTAAGCGACTTTCGAAATAGTGGTCGTGATGACCTTATATCCAGAGGTCAACAAGAGGCATGTGATCGGAGGTGCTTGCTGCTTGCACACTACTAGTCCTTCTGATCGTGTTCATAAAGCAATGACCAGAAGGCATAACCAAAAGGTCTGTCTGCACAAAGATTGTATGGGCTAATCAATATTTAAACTTTAACAGCCTTCGGCCAGCTCAATACAAACGTGTTCTGGTTCGTGTTTCAGTTAGGTGTTAGGAAAATAGGTTTCTCGGACACCCTGCTCATTGAACTACGGCACCTGCAGTCAGTGCTGCAATCGAATGGCTATCCCTGCACATTTAGAATGACACACCGAATTTGACCATGCTGTAACAAGAAACATAACCGTGTCTGGACGGAACGTCACCTTAAGACCAGTCTACAACAGTGAAGATGGAAAAAATCAGTCAGTCGAACATAGTGCGTGGCCCCTGCCAATAAGCTTTATCCAACCAACCGAATATCGATCACTCGGGTGCGAGTGCCACTATAATTACAAGCCAAACCGTACTACATTTGCCAGTTTCAACGTGAATGCCAGACTATCAACCTAGGCAGAACGAGACAGAAGTTGCGCAATCGAGCAACTGAGCCTGTTCCCGTTTGAGTCGAACGAGGTGGAACAGACGCTAGCAATTAGGATTGCGCAACTCGTGCAACACAAGCCGTCAGCATCTTCGGCTGTATAACACACGGCTGTATAACAAAGTCATCATCTCCATTACATTCGAAATCACTTACGTAACCAACACTCAGTGAATGCTTCGGATCGCTGCGGATGTTGCTGTCCTAAAATGGCAACCGCTCCTCTACGAACAGAAGGACATGGTCATTAAATTGAAGTTGACGAGATAAATGGGCAATCTCATAGCCGTGCATTCAAGCGCACAATACGCATACAAACTACAAGCGGAATGGGTTTTTGGTAACGTGGCCATATGGCGTCGCAACGAACGTGCTGGTCGTCTCAGATTTGTAGGTCACCAACGCATGGGAATCCGTAACAGTACTCATAGCACACTGTCAACAAAGAGACAGAGTAAATTAGTTGCAACTAAGCTGTCAGTTATACAGATCTCTTTGCATTGCCCAAACGATCCTTGTCAACTGGTAAACCAACCGTTTTCCTTTTTGGGAACTTAGGTCATGGTAGCCTCTGCCTTTCCTTCTCCTCAGCAATGTTGGCGCATCACAGGCTGGAGATTTTGTTTCGTTCCCACTTCAAAGTTGATTTTTTCAAAACCCCATCTGAAGTGCACTAATACGCACTTTCATACCGGTATTCTTCCTACCTTACCTTTCCATTACCTTTTTTCCGAGCTTATATCTTACCACTGCAGCCTATACTTGTTGTTTCTGACGAACAAAGGTTACAACTTCATACAAGCCTGCAATTCAGTCGGCTGAACCACAAAGACCTCCGAGCGCGGGCCTGTCGGTCTTATTCTCATGGGTTTACACACGACACAGAATGCCGTGAGTGGAACTGCAAGTGGTACAGCACAAGTCAATTGTGAGAGTGGTGCACAAGCGTCTTTCGGCTTCGGTCACCGTGACAGACTAAAGCGGAAAAGGATGGGGCTAACCGTGGTTTTACATTTCTTTAGCCAAACTTGTTAGACTCTGTTGTATAAACACTAACATTGCGATACGTATTTGATGAGATACAGCGAAATTCACTAGACAGTAAATTAGGCAGCGTTCTTTTGGACTTGTGTTCTCAAATTCATTTTGAGAAAGAACTGTTTTCACATAATTGTTCGATTAATTTTCTAGCCACTGGCATGGCCACTTCCAAATTCGTCAACCAACGAAGTTTTTTACCGTCCCAAACCTGTTCAACTTGACCGTGGAGGAATTCAACTAGGGTTAGGTAAGGCGATAAAAGGCCTGACACAAATACCACAGCGTTATTATTCAAGGGTCTCAATAGTGAACAATGACAATCGTTGGATGGAGGAGCCGTTTTTAAAGTTGCACGCAAATTGCCTATTCAATTTTTTTCAGGACGAGTAAACGACGGTTCACAGATACACTACCAACCTTACCTTATCGATAAGAACAATTAAGACGCCGGAAAAATTTCGAATCCGTAACGTTCCAAATGCGGAACAATGTTCATCTTCTGAATCAGAAATTGGATTGGAAGCCCTAAGATTCCGCTTCAGTAAACTAAATGCCGAATAGAACAACACATAGCATCTGCGTCAAGTGTGCTAGTTGGGCTCAATGTGCAATGGTATTACCAAAGCCCGTCCTCCGACCAAAATACCATTCTTATATAGTGTTTTCTTTCAAGCACAGGTGAAAATAGATTTCATGATATACGATAGGAATAGAAGGTTTTGCAACGTGCAATACACGGCTCAGTTAACAAGTAGGAACGTTATTATATTTACAACAAATCAACTACTAATTTCTTTCCTAACTAAAGACCAACGGATCCAGCGACAGAATTTTCGCATGGAAAGTGGCTGGCTGGGGATCAAACACCAAAAGATTATACGGGCGCTATCCACGAAAAGATTTAAATTGCCAGTCTGAACAACACGATGCCCACACAGGACTATTAGAAAGCATACAATCGCACTCAGTTACCGGAAGTTTTTCTGATGCTAAGTGTGATAAATGCTGGTGAACCCAGAATATGCTTTTCCTGCTGTGGTGCTCGTTCAATTGGCAGTGTCGTAAACGGACATGATGATTGACACGTGGTGCCCTGTTTGTGAGTGGTAGGTACTCCATACGGAGCTCAAAAATAGGGCACTTGATCGACGAGGTAACGTGAGACGTAGTGTAACTGGGGGTCATAGCTTGAGAGGAGAACTCGCGATTACCGATCTAGCATAAACCCACAAAGAAATGAAGAAGGTACTAATGTACGGTGACTCACTGTAGTTCAGCAGATGTTTGAAGTTACAAGCCACAAACGAAACAAGCGATATGTGAGATAGTATTGCAGCGTTGTTTAGAATAAAAAAGGGACGATCACATAGATATTATAACACTTACCTCTGGCGGTAGAACAGAAGGTTGTTCGATCGCTTTGTTCCCATTATTAAACAGGTAGGGAACGATAGCCACCAACATACTCAACAGGTGTTCCACTGCACGCCGCGTTAGCAGACTCTGCAACAGAAAGTGAAAAGTTCGACAGTAAACTGACAGAACAGCCGTTCAACGGAAGTGATCACTGATACACTAGTTATACAAAAGAAATAGCACGCGATGAACAGACAAATGATGAGATCTCACCTGCAAATCGGTTCTGATGCACAGCTGTTCCAGCGGATAAAGCATATTCTGGTGAACGCATTCAAGAAACTTGTCAGATTCGACAACTGAGGTGTCGTTATCAGACGATCGAGTGAACTCTGTAGTGCAAATCCAGTCGGCACAAGTCAACCATTCCTGAAGCACCTCCGTCAACGGTTCTGCAAATTCAATAGAAAGCACTCCGAGTACATACACGACCAATAGCACTCAGAAAACGAAACAGAATTAGTCTATAATAACTGCAACCGATGTGCACACAGTTGACAACAGTGGAGGATAATTATGGCCGAAACCAACCAAAAACATTTTGAACCTTGTCAGTTATCAAACATCTTTCCTAGGGAAACGGTGGACGGAGGGTAAGAATGTACAAAACAAACTGTGGCTGACAGACATACTTACCACTAACACGAGGATCATTCAAGTCGAACTTGGTCAATTCGTGAAACAATCTGTAATGAAAAGCCGCAGAAAAAACATGACCAGGATGAAGGCACCATCATAATCAGTAGCGGTACATCCATGGTTGAAACTAACGCTTAACTGTCATGAGTTTTCTTATTCAACGCAAACACCAGAGAGGAAATTCCTAGGCAGCATGATCGAAGGACAGACTGTTGACAAATCATTAACATCAAGAAATACGCAGACTTGATTATGATCACCTTTAAACAAAACGACATAGTGAATGAAAACGACAACACGGGTATAAATATAACTATACGAGCCTGACGGTAGATGGTTAAGATTTGAACGGAATTTAAGTGAGATGACCGGAAAGGTTGTAGTTCAATTTCACCGAAATGTCAATAAGTAAAAACTTGGAAAACTGGACATGTACTGGAATGCAGTTCATGGCCTGCACGAAGCATTCACAGTCACATTGCAACTGAGAAATTCAGCTGAAGACTTAATTCATGTGGTCAAAAATGCGATAAGATTTGTAAAACTTCACTTATTCTGAATGTTCTTTTATTTTCAGACAAACTCTCATACTTTCATGATACGATAATGAAGTTGAAGGTGCCATGTCAACACGATCTTCTGTCAAATCCGTAATCGACATAGTTATGAAAGAATTACTGGCCGATTAGTCCGATTAAATCACACTTCACAAAGAAAACAGTTGTCCCCTTGAATAGTCAACCGAAGAAAGACCATTGTCCTGGACAGCCCACTTTCTAGGGAGATCACGAGGTTTGTTGCCACACGTTTATCCGTTGGAATCTGTAGTCCAGTCTACGCAATACAGATTAGCCTGATCGGTCCGCAGGCAATACGAGCTGTCCAACGTCGCTGATGCTAGTGTGGTGGATTATCAAGCGGGAGGTGAGAGTATTCCAACACTTGGCGGAATACCTCAACGCGGGGAGGTCCGTCCAAAAGCCCACAGCGAGCAGATCGGGGACAACGTGGACGACCGGTTGAGTCATCGCTCGACTGAATCGGACCAACGGGCGAGGCATGGCAGGCAAAATAGGATGGATGACCTGATCGGGGCGCGTTATTCCAACACTCAAAGGAATATCTCGACACGGTCGCGGAATACGGTCAAAGCCCACAGTGGATAGATTGCGGACAACACGAGCGACCGGACGAGCTATCGCTCAACAGATCGGACTAACGGGCGAGGAGTGGCAGGCGGAACCCCCCCCCCCCCGGTAGAAGGCGCCGATCACACACGTAAACCGGGCAGAAGTGCACACGACGCGTGAGCGGAAACCTGGACGTGTTGTGGACTGGAATGATGACTCATAAACGCGAGCGCATGCGTAGCGTGGTAACTATCGTGTTGGACAATAAAGATTGTGCTTTATTGGACGCCTTTTCGCTACACTAGTAGCTCACTGGCTCTACACTAACAAGTGTCATTTCTGTTACTCCCTTACATTTCAGTCCACGGATCAGTAGTGAATTGTGGAAGGCACGTGACAACTATCCTTCCGAACTACCTGTACTCATAAGTACGCGGCGCTTGAATCCTATTTTATTCGTTCATTGCGATTCATAAGTCCCACCTGATGCATCATTGGTAATGTTCGGAGGAACAGTATGAAACATACGATATTCCAAACCCGTTAAATTAGCGGAGGCGATGTAGTACGCATAGAAACCGCGCCTAGTTGCATCAACAATGTCAGAGGTCTCCTATAGGTAGTGTATGAAGTGTTGTATCAGCTGCGTGATATTCGAAGAGGTACATTGTAGAAACAGTCATAATGGACTTTTACTGTATTGTCAACATACAGCCCGAGTTGTCTTTCCCTTCAAAAAAGACCAACCCCCAAAGCGACCACTTATAGTCGGTCCCGTGAGTGGTCTCTTTAGGAAGGGACTGCTGTATTATACAACAAATTTATACAGAGAACAATAAATCCTACGTAAGCATCTCACAGAATTCTGCTGATCAATCAAGGATGGGACCTGACACTTACCCAAAATAGCGTTCGATTCCATTCTGCATGAAGAAACTCGTCATCATTCCACCTTGCGGACCCCTATGTGTAGAGTCGTGCAACAGGGCGTTCGTCAAACGAATAGCAGAATAACGTATTGCAAGAATCAGGCCCGGAGCGGCTGGGTGTTTCTTCGCACAGGGAGAAGGTTCCCATGACACAGCTTCGCAAAGAAGATGTGTGATTTGCGACAAAGCAGCCTGTTTAATCGCATTGGGGATCTGTTCGCTAGGAAGCAAAGTCATTCGGCGTCGACGATAGTTAGTCTGATTACGACTGGCGAAAAAGCGACCCCATGCAATGCAGAGCTCTGAGACCGAATTGATCAAAAACGCCGTAACGTGAAGGATACGATGAGTAGCTTTGACCAGGTCTGTTGGAAATGTTAACGGGTCAAAATAACGTGTTAGACGACAGCATAAGTGAAAAATGAGGGAAGTCAGACCAACGGCAAAGAGGTCAGTGAAACAACGTACTCAGGAAGCAGTGTAAGTAGAACCTGTAAATAAAACTTAAGATCACAAAGTCGAACCATGTTCCGTAATGGGCCTCGGCAACTCGAGACTATCCAGCCCAAATGCGACAAGTTGATTGTGTAATAGAAAGCATTACCGTTATGGCTAGCGACATAGATGTCCGGATAAGCATATCACGGTGAGTAGAATCAAAGGACGTTTGCACACAAACGTCACCACGAATAGCACGCGATGAACTAGTTCTGGTTCTACTCACATTTCGTACTCAATATAAAACAGAGAGAAGTGTAACTGAAAGCCTTTGTGGCAGTCAGTTCGGATTGGTAAACCAAAATAAAGGTTCAATGGAAAGGTTAAATTCACGATCCCCACAAAAACTGAGGCGTAAGCTAGCAAGCCAAGACAAGGTAAATCAAGAGAAAACGAAGGATGTGGAGTGAGGCACGTATGTATAAGCGTTATTGTATGCGCGCATACATCATCAGCAACATTTAAACACAGATAATGGTACACATATATGCACAAGTAGTCGAATGCAACTTGAACCAATAGTACTATGACCGGAACTGTCGTCTTAGTCCTCTACTAGTTGGACTCACCCGGTCTCCGATGAAGGAAGGCTTTGCTGTTATCGTCAACCGGGGTTTTAGACGGCTTTAAAAGTGCATATATATGTAAGGCCTCCACAAACTGAGGCATTGGACTGGTTTCGGTAACCGGCTTCCAAGACTTAGTCGAGATACCAGAAGGCTTCGAATAAGTAACAGTGCTTGGCCCCGCTTCTTCGCTGAAAGATGACTCTTTCGTAACTTTTTTTGTGGGAACAACAATATCGGCCTCCGTTATGTCCTTGTCACCGTAAAGTAGCTTGAGAAGGACGCCGGCTTCCCATGAAACGCTCAAGTAGAGACGTCTGAAAACGCGAAAGAGACAACCGGGTGACCAATTTAACAATCTGGAATAATCTCAAGCGAAGTTAAGAAAAGTGGAACTTAGGGTCAATCCTTGACGTATGCACACACCGAAGCTGATTATCAACACAGTTAACGCACTCTACGGAACAGCAACGCAATGAGACAAGTTAAAAGGCACCTGCAATTTTGTGATTTACTCCGAAGTGGTAATCGACACATTTCAGAGTACACATTACAATGCCACCACCCGATTATCTACTGAAGCGTACTACAGACCGGATCCTGTAATCTTACCAACCGATGTCAGATAAAGACGTTAAAAACAGGTTATGATCAAAAGTGTGCCTTGAGATACGCAAGTTGTTGCGCCACCGTGAAGCTAATCATGAGCGAACAAAAAATTCACCGGGTCAACAGTTTTCAACAACACAAAATAACATTTGTCGCTTAATGGAGCAAGCGGACGATCTCATCACAGTGACAACGTTCAGTAGGCCTGGAATTTAGTCACGAAGCGTCAACTATTGCACATGCACATTAGACTGTCTAACTCGTAAGGTTGTAAAGTATCGAAGTGACCTAACAAATCGATCAGCATGATACACCAGAAAGCTGATGAAACGTGATTTTCTGCTACCTAAAGGAACAATTACATATATGCTCGTTTGCTCAAACAATTAGGTTATGAATAAGTCGGGCAAACCACTCATAGGAACAGCAGGGGGACATTCGATGTTTCTTCGAATGTCAATAACAGTGTGTGCATTGTAGCAGTGATGCCACTGAAGTGTTGAATATATACTATGTGAGAGTTCGAATAGGAGATTTAATTCTCATCTAGTAATCACAGTCCACTACCCTACGAACACTTATAATGCTGTTACAACAGCGGTAGGGGAAATTCCCGGAACTCACCCTAACGACTGTAATGTACTGCGGCCGATCCATTTGTTGGCGAACGAAGGTCGCAATTCCGGTTTTAAATGGTCAATAATTTGCACCAAGATGCATACTATGGAGGCAGTTACAACCAGCTCGTGCAATAGAGTGTGTTCGTTGGTCGCGTATTCACGTAACAAAATGGAATCCAGAGAAAAGTTAGAATTCTGCAAAACGGTAAGTTTTTCGAGCGACGATTCCAGACACTAAAACAGAGGAAAGCACAAAAAAAAACAGTAAGTCTGCAATAAATATTTTGGATCTCAATTTAACCACAAGAAGCACTTAACCCTATGAGACAGACAAAAAAGAAAAGATTATTCTGACAATTAGATTTATACATGCCAATCACAGTGGCCCGACTCTAACCGCTTTTATAAATTAAATGATGGATTTACCCATCATCTTGCTGCCCACGGCCAACGACGTATGTTTGTAACAGGGTGTTCCATTGTACCTTGGCGTTGTGATTGAATTTCTTGCGTGACAGCTACCTATAAGAGTGTTTGCCTACTCTCTGGTGTGATGGACAGCATTGAGCTGTGACCCAGCCATACGTGATTAATGATTAGAACTTTTCGCATGGCTGTAACGGCCTATGCGACGAGATGCCAAAAGAAAGATTGAAGTCGATTTCATGAAAACCGGCTCTCAACCTTTTACAAAACACTAGTGAAGCACATCAACAAAACATTCCTGACATAGTCTGCTACATTGACGTGATGACCAGGCTTGGGTGCTGTTTTCATCCGGCGGACTATGCATACTAGGACTCCGTACCAGGTTCAACCTTGTCAGACAGGCCAAAGGGGAGCAGCCAGACGAAAAGCAGTTACACTCATAGGATTGTATGTCGCACTACTGACCGCGTAGGAGTGCTTAGGTAGTGAGGCACGATCCTATGAGCATACAGCAGAACTATTTTCATAGTTGCGGCACTACCATCTTCCGCATTAGGAAGAAGAGGACAAAAGTACTCTCAAACATAGGACACTCCGATCGCCCAACGGTTGACCGTGACCGCCGGCGTATTATCCAATACGGTCGAAAAACATCTATCACCCAAAAGCCCGATGTAGCTTTGAGTACATCCACTGCGCGCAGCAGTGCTCAGAATCAGACATCAATGTCTTATTCACTGCGCCCTCGGGCTAGGCAAGCCCCTCACTGCCAAGTGAGTCAGACTTTTGAGTCATTGGCTCCGGGTAGGGTCCCCCAAGAAAACCCTGTATCCTGTTGTCTCGCAGGTCAGACTTTTGAGTCAGAGACTCGGGGTGGGGTCCCTCAAGTCAACCCCCTTCCGCGGCATAAACGACCGGGAAGTATCAGACAGTGACATTACTAACCCAATACGACTTTCTCCTACTGTTTTACCCCCCATTTCTTCTGCCTTCCATGTGCCTTCGGGCGATAATTGTTTTCTGAGGCCAAGACAACCGGTAAACATTGGCGCCTTCAATGTCCGCACTCTCCAAGTCGGTCAGCAAGCTGCTCTGGCTAGTACTCTCTCAAGTCTGGAGCTTGATGTGTGCTGCGTGTCGGAGACGCGAGTCTACGATTCTAGCACCGTTATCCATTTGAGCTCACCTCTAGATAACTGTCGATTCAAGCGCTTCTCTCTCAGGGTTTCTGGTGACGCCGAAGCTGAATCTCGCGGTCAAGCTGGAGTGGGAATCGCACTGAGTTCCAGAGCAGAGCAATGTTTGCTCGATTGGATCCCAGTGAACAGTCGCTTGTGCGCTGTCAGACTCAATACATCGGTAAAAGTCTGTCGACGCAAATCAGAAAGACATATTATATCGGCGTACGCTCAACGGACAGCTGTTTCGGATGATACCAAGGATGCGTTCTATGACGCCCTCGTTGACCTTCTGAAGCAAACTAAACACTCAGACATCATCATACTAGCGGGCGATTTGAATGCCCAGCTTGGTCGGCTTTCCCCGGACGAGAAGCGGCTGGGAGGTGTTTTGGTGTCCGGGCACAACGCACTGACAATGGCGACAGACTGCTGCAGCCGTGCGCATCTCACGGTCTCTATATTTCGAGCCCACAATTCCAACATCAGAAAGAGGGCATAGTGGTTACACTAGAGACATCGTGTGCTTCTCGCTGTGGAACATATCGATCACATAGCAGGTACGTTACAAGTAGTTGCCACTCTATTAAGAACGTGTCGTGGTCTTTTGGAGCAAGCACTGCCTGGGGATTCAATGTGTTTGTGCGCGCTCGGCCATTTTGTTTTTGTCATTTACCAGAGAGACCAACGCTGCGCAGTGAAGGTATTAGGCTGGACAATTCGAGCGATGCAGTGTATAAAGGAACGCTTCCAGAAGCGTTGTAGTGGAACAATTGCCTCGTCCGAGTCAGCAATGGGCTCAAGTTACAAACGAAATGAAAAAAATAGCTAGCAAACCAATGATCATAGTACTCGATAGAAGATACAATAGATACTCGCTGCCAGAAGTAACAAACGCAACTCGCTCATAAGAACCCCAACCAATGCGATCAGGATAGCATACACTAATCAGATCAAGATCACATACAAACTCCACAAACATAATAAACTTCATGAACAGGCGTCGCTCGATCCCACCTGGTTCTGAATATGATGACGACCGTCGAGAACGTAAACGCAAGCTGACTAAAAGCTTGCGCAAAGACCGTGAGCACTACTTGGTCGAACAGTCGAAAGAGATGGAAAGGGCCTTTTTATCTGGGAATTGCAGAAGGCTTTTTTCCCTGATCCGTGGTTGTACTGGTCGTCGAGTCGGATGGTTCACTTATCACCAATCAATCGCGTCGACTTGACAGGTGGGCTGAACATTTTGAAGAACAGTTCAGCTGGCCTCAACCAGATCATGTGGACGACGGGACCCGAATGGTCAGTTATTGCATTCCAGACGGCCCTCCGTCGGAAGCAGAAGTGGTCCTAGAGCTCAAATTATTGAAGCGTAATAAGGCTCCTGGACCAGACCTCCTCTCTCTTCTCTTTCAAGGATGGCGGGGAGAGGTTGATATCAGAACTGACTAAACTCCTCCAGACGATTTGGGAGACTGAAGAGGTACCTCGCGATTGGTGCTTGTCAACAGTAATTCCCGTTTTCAAAAAGGGGCCCGAAGTCTATGTGACAACCACAGAGGCATCAGTTTGGTATCTGTTGCGTCCAAGTTACTCACTGGCCTCATTTTACGTCGGCTCACTAAACCCAGAGAAAGCCAGATACGTGAAGAACAGGCAGGATTCCGATCCGGTCGAGGGTGCGTTGACCACATTTTTACCTTGCGACGGATCTTGGAACATCGGCACTCTTATAGGCAGCCGACGGTCGTGGTCTTTTGGACCTGAAGCTGCTTTCGATTCAGTTGCTCGTAACGTTCTCTGGAACTGTCTTCTTCGCAAGGGAGTACCAGGGAAATACGTGAATCTGTTGAGATCACTGTATGCTCACTCTGCAAGCAGGGTGAGGGTTTATGGACAGCTGTCTCGGGCATTCATCACTTCTAGTGGTGTTCGTCAAGGGTGTCCGATTTCCCCTTCCTGTTCAATTTTGTCATGGACGACATTTTAGAGGGTGCACTTGAGGAGTCCAGTGGACTTGGTGTTGAGCTTCTTCCTGGAGCTAGGTTGACCGATCTGGAGTATGCGGACGACATTGTCTTACTTAGCCCCTCTGCCGAAGACATGCAGACCATGCTGAACAAGGTGAGTGACCGGGCTGGTTTGTATGGAATGCGCTTCGCACCTTCAAAGTGGCTTTTCACAACTGGAGTATTCCCACCCACACGTACTTCATTGCAAGTAATCTGTTTGAGACTGCGGACACCCTCACATACTCACATACTTAGACTTCTTTTATTAATTTTCAACCTTCTTAGTAGCGTTTTCTTCTAGGATATTCCACGTCACTGTTGAGGTGAGCGGCAGCCCGAGCCACAGTACCTTTTGGTCAGGCTCATGGCTGATATGATGATGATGATGATGACCAGCCGATAACGTGATCCCAGAATAGAAGAGCCTTGGCAGTTCTAAGCAAGATCGGCGAGTGCCATCTGTTAAACTGAGAGATTCGAGACTATCCACAACGTCGGTTGGAAATGCCCTCGGGCGTAACAGTATCGCAGTTAACAAGCACACATCTACAGATTGTTGACTTTTCGGCTTCGTGGATTTCCACTACATCTGATTAGGCTCACTATATGTTTGTGCTTACTCAGCAATCTGTGAGTTCGTAAACCAGCGTCCGAATTGAAAGCGGCCCAAGTCATGCTGTCCGTGGGTACGGCTGAAAGCTGAAAACTATGTGTATGCAGGTGAAGAAAAAATCACTAAGAACGACACATACGTATTTTGGCTTCGATCGCTCTGGCAGGCTAAGCATGGGACACAACCGTCAACATACGCAGCTGGATAGGAAAAGACAAATTAGTGTGCTGAGGCACACGGAACGTACGGGTATATAAGGAACATGGTCTTCGCTTAAATTTGCTGTACCGTCCAGACAAGAGCTGATGGAGTATTCGCACATTAAGGGGATGAAGTGATGTCGCCTCTGGCGGGGCTTCTTGGTACCCACCGTTTACATAATAATTGGTAGATACTAAGCATTCATTCGATCGCTATTTCTCATTCAACTTTACGCACTTCCCTCGCACATAACACACTGACTGACAAAGACGGTAATACTAGGCAAATAATGAAATGTGGTCGGCGGGTGTTGGCGCATGATTTTGCTATGGGAAGTTGCACGAAGCAGTATACGTGTAAAAAGTATTCAAGATGAGCGATTTCGTAATGACATAAAGATTCCTACCACATAAGGTGATGGCGGTTCAGTCCATCAGTGGATTATCATACAACCTACTGAAACGGGTAAGCTAATTCGCCTGATCAAGCTGTCAATAATTCAAGCAACAATAACCTATCACAATAATGTTTGCTCGAAATGCTTTTAACCCTGCCTGTGTATGGTGGTCGGGACTCGTTTTCTTCATTCAGACGAGGGCGAGAGGAACGTGTAAGCTCAGTCGAGAAGTTTAGACCGAGAGACAGCAAAAGTTGCTTACACAACCGGCGCGCGGAAGCGCGTGGACATACATATGTGTGACCACTATAGAATAAAAGCTATGTACTTTCAATCTTTGATCAGCAATGGCTGAGCCCACTTTCGCTCGCGACTCTATGCTTGTGTGTGCATGCAAGTGCGAACATCAAAGGAGAGCAGCTAGTGAATTCAACTTTACTCTTCACATATAAAGCGAGCGAATACATAGAGAGATATTTGTAACGAAACACTACATGGGCAAAATAATGTCCAGGAATGACAAGCAGAAAAGTGAAAAATCGCACATCAAAATGAGCTCACCTGAAACAGAGGTTTAATAGCATCATTGAGAAAAACAGAGTTCGCCAGGTCTTCGAAAATTTTGCACAAAGATGCACAAGCAGCAGAGACTGGAAAGTCGTATGGAAGGCCTGGCATGTGCAGAAGGTCGCACAGTACTTGAAGACCACCATGGCGAATGAAGTGTAAGCACATTGCTTCACTCACGTGTAACACTGAAGGAAGTAGTTTTTCCAAAAATTTGCACTATAGAGAGAAAGACAGAAGCATCTATTGTAGCTGGAAAACAGTAGAAGCGAAATATTTTTAATGACAAATGTAGTAAGTATTCCAAAGTGAGTGACCTGGAGAATAATTTTGTTGAACATAACGAGTGATTCTGAAAGCCATTGGAACGCGAATTCGAAGAGATCGGGCAGGTTCAAATGATATTAGAGTGGTGCACAATCAATCCTAGTGTTGCCGATGCAGTACGGGTATGATATGAGGTTATGTAAACCCGGTCGCCGATGACTAGACGATGTTTCAATTCGTTGATCAAGGCTGACGCGACCTAGAATGTCAGACAGACTTCTTTCGAACAACAGTAACGAGGGCCATTACAGCATAGCCAATCAATCATGACCAGCAGTGACCTCAACGTACAAGTTTGAGTTAAAGACAGACAAGAAGACTAGCCATCGCGCCCCTGTGAATGTCATTGAAAGGCCAGTTGTGTAATTTATGTGATACCCATTTTAGCCGACAGTTTGCAAACTTGGTCTTTTCGCCCGGAAAAAGTGAACATTCTATTACTGTTTCTCTCAATCAGCTCGTGTCAAGTGGTATAACAGTGGCATTACAATAGGCCACCAAAGTATACAAACAAATAACAAAAATCCACACTGCGATGACCTGGTTACGTAATCTGTATGCGAACTGCGTTTGCCGGACTGTGGGTCACGCACCGAGAATGGCAACGGTTGAACAGAACCTCTCCGGCAGTCACGCAACGATGTGCTGTTATTTACCGAGTTAGGAACCATTTAAATCCCTCAAACCGCCGGTTGAAAACGTCACAAATAGTAGCGCCACACAGTTAATAGACAGCCTGCATTTAAGTCCATGCAAGCTCTCCTGGTCAATTTTGAATTCATATGTATGGCATACCAGTATATGTGTAACAAGGCAAATAAATTTCTTTGACATTGTCCCTCCGACGTATAAATACACATAGTGCCAATCTCTGTAAAAATGCAACACTTCCAAAAAGGATCTAGATGGCGTACACTCGTCGATGACATGGTGGACTGAGTTATTCACTTTAAGCAGACCCATAACGCAGTCCCGCCGACGTATTAACTTCAACACGCATTGATCGAATGGCTCAGCATACGCGTTTCCGGGTCTACATTGTCATGGGATCACTGGATGGTAACCATAGTATATACAACCCACGTGATCGTAGCTGAGTCCTGTAAACTAATAATTCGACCGTCGATATCTATACTTCGACAATAAACTACCGGTCAAGACTAAGCTAACTTTGTTTTGGGAAGCTATTGGAATGTGGAGATCAGGACGATCTAGACGCTTGAACAGCGGGACTCCGAATGATTGTTCTATTGGAACCCAGAATCCAATTCTTTTATCACGACGATAGAAAGCGAATCTCAATTACTTAACAAAAACAACCTGCCTCTAAAAGCGATTATTACATCATATGCAGCATCTCATGGTCCTACCAAGCATTGCTTTTTCAGTGATCACAGTAAAAAGTGGTAAGTTTCTAAGGCCCTTGGATATAACGCCTGTTGTCTAAACGCTGATAGAGCACACACAGAAGCTGGGAACTGGCATAGTGTGTATCATTCGTCGAGAGACAGATTCACTTTCCTAGTATGCAAGAACAGTTGGTTTCCCCTACTAGTTGTCTTTCGCGGCTTCCCACTTACAAGGGTCCAAATGTTAATCACCCTCTTTCAAACAGTCTTATGCACGCATTCTGGTCTTTTCGATTACCCTATATTCACAGGAGATTCACAATCTGGACAGTTCGAAGTTCCACAGCCTAACATGCTTTCCGAAATAGATGTAGCACAACCATGATATGAAGTCGGCTGACAAAGCGCAAATACTGGCAACCGAGGTGTTCGGTAAGATACCTCAAATCCAAGTTTGTGAGTAGTGTAGGCCATAGTTACGGCCCAGTGACAGTGCTACTCGGAGTAAGCCGATAATGCAGGGGTTCAGCGGTGCGACCAACGCATAGAGGTGACCAAGTCAGTGAGATTGCGCGGCAGGTCTACCCAACGCAAATGTCTACAGATATATTGGTCCAGCGTTCTGTTGGTGTGTCGGATAGTCATTTGCTTTCTGGAAGTAAATAACTGAACAGTGATGACGCGGTGAATAGATAAAACAGTTGAGCAGGCCGAATGTGAACCAGCAATGACACAAGATAAAACAGTTACTATATAAAACGACTGAGCTGATGATCAACATTACGTTAAAAGAAGAAAATGAGAATTAAGGTATCCGTAGATTTGTCACCAATAACATTTTGGAGTGCTTGGGCAGATAACCAGGGTTAAAAAAGCGATTCCGATCATTCCTAAAAAAAATATCCCAAACACACAATAAAGGTCCTAAGAAGGTACGGATAAAACAAACAAACTTGAATTGTATAAACGGAGAAAACAAGTAAAAGCCTCACATTTGTAGTGAACAGCGAGAGCTAGAAGGCATATATATATATATATATATATATATATATATATATATATATATATATATGCAAAAAGAAAGAAGGAATCAAACGTTTCAACTTACAGTGTTGAGCATGAAATCAGGGAGAAACATGTGGGGAGGTATCGGAGAACCGTCGGGCAACAGACCCAAAGCTTTGTTGCCGACAGATTGTATCACACCTTCCTTCAGAATTAAGGAAGGGCTAGGAGAGACAGATCGAGAATCCAACATTCTGGCCGTATTGCGAGTCTGTTGGGCAGTGGAAGACTGAGTCTGTGTGGTGCGATTCGGACCGTCGATACCATTGTCTTCATCATCTTCTTCCCCTCCAGAAAGCATCACTACATCCTCCTCAAGCATGGCGCCGGTCCCATCCACAGTCTGAACTGTCCCACTACCGACTGCTGGTCCGGAATCATTCGCGCTATCGTCTAGAGTCACAGCTGTGAGACATGGTAAATCTACGTCTAGATGTTGACAGTAGGGAGATTCGGTATTGATCACATCAGAAGTGGCAAGTTTGGCGTCTGAACTAGTCGAAGAAGTTGGGAATCCCGTCGTCGTATAAAGTGGTTCTGCAATCAAGGTAGCAGGTTGAACATTCCCCATCTCGACCACACGCCTAAGACACTAAAAGTACAAAAGAAATACATGGCACTGATAAGGCGGTAGCTTTCACATTAATCTAGCGAATAACGAAACTATTTTTAAACTCAAATAGATTTTTGTTCAAAAGTGGGTTTATTCTGAACCAAAACTGTCACCGAATAAGAGAAATTTGCCAATGAAATATAAAATTGTCACGACAATATGCCTAAACGTGGATTCGATTAGGATCATACAAATGAATGAACACACGATTGTGTGAAATACGGTTGAATATAAGTGTTTCCTGAAACCACACATCCTCTGAAACCGCATGTAAAATGTTTATGAACAGAAATCGAACTAATGCCATTTAGAAATTTGAATGAATGAACGAACAGATAATCAGTTTTTCAGACGATCCAAATAGACAAAAACAACAACGAATGACTTACAGCAACTAGACCCTGGAAGATGGCAGGCTTGAGTTCGCTGTGTGATCTCAAAAGCTCTTGAATAGCAGTGCTCATCTGACTAGCCGTTAGGCTGTTTGAAAGCCCCTGGCCAGTGCTAGTGGTGAAATTGTGGGAAACCTGGGAAAGGAAATCCCGCACGCGTTTTGTCTTCATTGTGGGCAAATAATCTGGCGAGACCAGCGTCTCCAGGTATTGGTTAAGCACTCCACTCGATTGAATAGCATCAATTCCGCGTGCATTTAGGGCTAGTGTGTTGAATAAGCCTGGAAGTTGAACCAGAAAATCTCTGTTTTGGGGTAGGGGTTGGCTAGTCAGTGCAGTCAAAATATCTGTCGTAATGTTCTTGTCCTGAAATTAACAAAGGTAGTAGGCAACATTGTATGAGAAACACTATCTGTGACAAGTTCATACATGTGCCAACTTTTGGCCTCAATAAAAATCTACCTTCTCTGTTGTCCTAAACACAATTATGAAAATTGTCTGCAATGTAAATCGCAGGCGTAGGTAGTTGACAGTCACGAAAACAATACTCAAAAAGGCTTCCAAAAAGCACATGAAGAAAGTCATCTCTGTTGTTACATCTGTACACATCGAAAACAGGCCAGTATGTTGTCCCGTCAACTTCAATCAGAAAAAGGTAGTGTTTACGGTCCAATTGCCATGTTATTTTTGAACGTTGTTCAGGTTCACTTCAGCAACGAGGAAGACGCTGGGTACCAAACCAAAACGAAACAAGCATTACGGGACTGCAGTAACGACAGCACATTATACGAGAGTAAGGCCGCGAGGGAAAGCTGGGAATTCATAACTTATTTACTTAGCACAATTCATATGATAAAACGATGCGTGTAGTGTTGATGCTCTGGGTCATAAAGTTACTTGGTGAACTACTGTTGCTTTTCTCCGATTAAAGACGCTCTTGAGACTAGCTGCTTTGAACGAGCGTAAACTGATGCATACAAGTGGTAAACAGGTTCACCCACTATCACAGAAACCCTCACAATCGAAGTACTACACTCGTCCGAGATATGCAGTTAAGACCGGCTCTATAATTTGGACGACGTCTTATTTGCTTCTGACGCAAAGGTTCATCTGCACTCCGTCGAGGACCCCAACCACTTGGTCAAGTGGGCATCCGTATTACCTTAAGCAATAAGACCGAAATCTCTCTATTGGACTGGATTTCAGCTGCTCTCGATATTTCAGAAATCACACAAAATAAGTTAAGCAATGGTAAACGTGCTAGTTATTATACCTCAGTACAGACTGTAGCCCGGAAGTAATCAAACGTAAGCTTCACTAACGTCTTCAGTATCCAAGCGTCTGAGACAAATATCACGATTTTAGCCAGAGATTTGGATGTCCAGGTCGGTCGACAATCGTCAGATGAGGTTAACTAAGAGGGACAATTCGGTCTGGACGGTTTTCGCCTGGACGAGGGGGTCGAAGTCTTGAATTTGTGCCAGCTCATCACTTGACCTTCGTCAGTATGAACTTCCGTCGCCGCTTCATCAACGAACGTCCTCCTACTAGGTTTCAAGCGTGGACCCAAAATAACGGCATCGCAACTGACTACAGATAGCAGCTTTGCGTACAAGACTGCTGTTTACATTGGTTGACTTTCCTCGAGCTTGGCTACTTGTTAGTTTGTGCCGAAAATGGCTGCGTTTCAGTGATGCTTCACGGAGAAGGCTAAAAAAACTATGCGTAAGTAAGCTGTCTTATCAAACAGTACTACTCAACTACTAAATCAAACACGACAACTAACGTCTATTACGTCGGGCGATTTGAACAAACACAAGGCACACTCACAAGACGTTCATTTAAATCAGTTGAATGAACGTCCTGTGAGTGTACCTTGTAATATGGACCATTAAGTTTTTAAGTATTCCCTTAAAATCTTTGACGCATACGGATTTGCGTTGATTGGCAGCTATGATCACAAAACGCGCCACGCCCTAAGCACAATTTCGAAGAAAGTTTGTGACAGGATCAAGAAAACTGGTGGTCAAAATGCGCAGTCGGGATGGAGTAAGCTGGCGCATACGGATATGCTGGGAAGCCACTTTATCTCATTCGATATCAATAGGGCCAAACTGGGTGATGATGATGAAAATAATCCGTGAAACGGACGATTCATCATCATCATCATCATCATCATCATCATCAACCTCATCACCACTGTCACCATCATCAACGTAGACAACGGGACATCAATGGTCCACACCAGCGTTCAATTACCAACCAGACAAATGATTCGAAAACAGTCCACAGACACTTGCAACTCTAGGTGAGGCTCTTCCAATCGTAATTTAAGTGCCCCTCTGCATAAAATACTCTGCCTTATTGACTCAATTGTCTCGTGGTGTCTCCGCAGAAAAGCGGAGATCTGAAGGGCACCTGGCCAAGATGGCCCTCCTCTTTTGTATGAGGAAATGTCCAATCTGTACCCAACGATCTGGAATACTGAGAATGTTCCCTGATTCAGAGAAAATCGACTGTCACTCACAAAGTTAGGAAAAGTCCTCCCACATTCACACCGAAGAACTAGTATGATTTTAGCTGCGCTCAAGTTGTTAGTGTCCGTCTTATCATGCAGGTTATTTGAAAAGCCTGAAGAACAGTATGGAGAGGAGTGAACTGGACTTCGTGCAAATCCTTGACACACTGAGCAGACCTTCATTCACGCTTAATCGTTTGAACATAATAACGTCTATCGACCACCAACCGTAGTTATGTCCACCAAAGCAACCTTTGATTTCATCGACAAAGCTGGCTTCCGGTATTGCTTGCTGGAGAATGGAATGCTTGTGTCCATCCTAACGGCATTCTACAATCAGAATCCAGATAGTGGCGAGAGAACGGTAGACTACCGCAACCCATCGTCGCCTCCGTTGAGGTGCGCAAGACCGAGATATACTTCTACTCCTGCAATCGATGATGTCTTGCATGAAGTTCTGGAAGGTACTACATTCGGTGAAATGGAATTGACACCAGGAAACAGAATCGAAAACTACGCTGATGACATTACTTTGCAGTGCACAAGCAGATGACAATCAAGACCAACTGATAATTGGAAAGGAATGTTGGTCGACGTAAACTGAACGTCACTCGCAACTGTCCGCAACTTTCACAGACTTTCAGCCAGCCCGTTTCGTAAAGGAGGCAGCAGGCTCGGGTTTTCTTTTAGGCAGAGCTTAGCAGCAACGACCATGGTAAAGATCACGTTTTTACGAAGCAGTCGTGTTAACCACTGGACGATTGTTCCCCCACTAGACAACCGGATTATCATACGGGAAAAAAGTCCGCTGACTGGAACGTTTACGTGAATGCGACGGCTATCATCAATTGTGAGTGATGTTCAACTCGAAGCTGGATTTAGTCTTAAGTTGTCTTTAATGCTGAAATTGTATCACAGCTGGCGGCGGTATTAAGCGAGTGAGCACCAAACGTAACCCAAAAGTCCGGCCGGCATTCGCTAATCTAAAGCACCCTTGGCACCGAAGTTGTAGCACTCCCGCTAAAGGATAGCGCGCATAAGTAGACTACGAAAAAGGTATTATTCTAGAGGTGTGAAGCTGAAGTCTCAAACAGCGACGAAGTCGAAAATCGTAGTCAAACTGAGGTTGGAACAGAATTGAATTCCAAGATGGAGCAAAGGTCGCTCGACAAGATCCTAGTGAATAACTGTTAACGTTAGAGTTGGCACTTCGGTCAAATAAAAATATTCCTGGCTTGTAGAAACGAGAAAAAGATGTTTATTCGTCACGCCTGCGTACATCCAAAGGGATAGAGCTTCAGACGTTAAGAATAATTTATACAGTGCTCTCTGGGACAGACCAAACCCTCGGACATCGCTTGGCTTGTTGGTGATACGAACGCACCATTTATCACTTGTGCAAGTTAAACATAGGCCGAAATCGGCAACATCGCTGTCAGCTGGCGATGGCGTCTTTATTGGAGACTGTCGTGCAATTCTGAGTTACCACCTGGACTCAGATCATTCTGACGTTCATGCTCGTCTCGCTTTAGTTTGTTCGGAGACCAACCGCTCACAAATGTTCAGCAGAAATTAGTTATAACTGCAAAACATTTGGGGCGGGAACTTGTTTGATGCCAGATACCTGTTACAAAGCAAGAGAAAATACAACCATCGAAAACACCTCCTTGAATGGATGACATCTCTGCATCCCTTGCCCATCGAACAGGGCGAAACTGAAAACGCATACACGTTCCAGATTGATGCCTCCAGCTTCCAGTATTCTTGATGCTGAGAGCAGCAATCAATTTTGACGCTAATCGTTCTCTTCAATTCGCGCCACTTCCTTTGTTGAAGCCGCCGAGTATACAACCGATGGAGTTGGAGGCTGCAAGAATCGTTTGCCAGGTGGCACTCACGGCCAAACCATCCGCCTAACGTCAACGCCCAGCAGAGGTGCTGACATCCAGGCGAACCTGGTGTGAAGAAAGCTGTTCCAAAAGAACATTGCGGATACGGCTAAAGTGCACTGCCGCCGACCCGATAGAGCGTATGAGCAGATTCTGACTAATCCACCTGACTCAAAATACGATAATCATGACAGATAAACAAATCGTAAACTCATTAATAGTAAGCTGAAGGGATGTGAAAGTTGCTCTGACATGCGACCTAGGGACGCTAGTCACTTTTGGCAGGAAACATTCAAACTCCCACTGATTCGTGGTTGCGCTGGCCGTCGACAAGAGGTTAGTTAGATCATACGCCAAAATTTACAGCTTGCCGCGACTTCACTAATGGGCTGAGCAATATGAAGCGCAACTCGATTTGATTGAACCAGCCCAGTCCATTGCAGACGATGAGAGTGGCGTGGTTCGTTGACAACCTCGACAGCCTTTTATCAGAAACAAAAATGACTCTGGGGCTTAAACCATAGAAACATAATACGGTTCCTAGTCCATAACTTCTTCCTCAAGCTCTTCTCAAGAACGGTAGTGATAAATTACCGCTGGCATTGATCACGAAATTTCGTCGCGTATGGACGGTAGAAAGGGTACCACCCAGGAGCGGCGCATATCAAGTAATTCCTATATTCAAAAACGATGTCAGAAAATGGCGTGGTAACCACATATATTGGTCATTTTTCCACCGTACACAATGCATTCACGAGACTCACACTGCGGCGGTCTTTAAAATGGAGATAACTAAGTAACGGAACGGGCAAACTGCTCATTTGGTCGTGGGGGTATCGATCGTCTTCTAACTTACGACAGAAACTGAAGCACCGGCACACTTATTCTTAATCAACGCCTGTAATTTTGAACATAGTCTACTTGGGACTCGGTAACCTGACCTCTTAACTGGGGCTGCCTTTGGTGTAGAAGGGTTCCAGTGAAACATGGTGATTCTCGGTTGTATCATCATCTGAGGGAATCTGTCCCTTTTTCGGAGATTCGAAAAATGGTATGACGAATTACTGCATGAATAATGATTTCCGTTAATTCGCCAAATTCCACAATTGGTCAACCGTTTATTCAAGGAACTAAATAACCGGAAACCACCGTATGTCAGTTTGTCGAAAACACCGTATGCCTCATTCGAGTACACAGTACAGTATGAGTTACTATCCCCAGCGGTCTCAACTTCCAAAATTCCATCTAAACATTCGTCGCAACAACGCTCTTCATGTTCGAGTGAAGTTGCTAGTTCCGCTCAAGTTTGTGCGATGTGTTGATCGATCACGACCATCTCAAGCAAGGTAGCAACTCTACTTGATGGAAATAAACCACTTCTCATGGCTAAACTTTTGGTCGTATTAAACCGCTATCGAAAAATAAGCCATCACTACGAAAGTTCAACGTCACTGTCTCCCCAACGAACTGTTCATTTGAAAACTTTTGAAATATCACATAATCGAACCCTCCAAGTCGCCCTAGAGGGCACGTGTCCCTTTTAATGGAAAACAGCAGTGGAGAGCAGTAGTGGATTATAGGCTAGCCGACTCATTCACTTTTGATGCCTATCCGCTTTCAAAGCTGGACTAGGTAGTGCAGAGAATTTCCCACTCTAATAGCTGCAACACTCTGGATCAGAAGGGTGTACATCCTCAAACATTATCCAAAGAATTCATAGGTGCATGTTGTCTGAGGGCGCACAAAGGCGTTAACTGGTTCCAGATCTACTTAGGACATTATCACGGATGAAAATACTGTGACACTCTTTCTAATAAAAAAACGTAGTGGTGAACAACAGTTTTTCCACCTCCCGAAGTCATCAAGTTCTCGGTTAATAGCATGGTTTGAAAGCAGTTGTGAACATCAGACACGGGCCAGCAGTAGTAGCGGAAACCTATGCATCTGTCGGGCACCATTGCAACACAACCGGAATGGCAAGCTGGTGACCGTCGTCTTCACGACATTTTCTTCAAACAAAGGACGCCATCGATCTGTCGAGAAAGACGCACATACAATCATAGAAGCAGCGTAAAAATGAACATATTCTCTCTGGAAAGCACGTTACCTTCAGACCGACATGTGGTCTCTTCAAGCATGGCACGAACAAAGAAAAACGAAAGGATTCGGCGTAGACGAAGAATTTTCGTGTTGTTATTACGACGTAGTATACAAGTCAGGAAGTAGTGATCAAGAAACTTGTGTTATCACAAAACTACTGCACTAGAGTTGCTTAAATTTAAGCAAACGTCATGATTCTTCTATTAGTCAAGTGTAGTGCGCATGTTTTGTTTTGCTAGCTGCGGAAAATTCTTTTTCGACAGAATAAAACCCACGACCACTCAATATGGAAGATGTGGTGAAATTAAGTTGGGAATAAGTCATCAAACGACACACTTATCGGAAACGGGAGATCACTTGAGAGACTGTGTATATTCTCAAGTGTTCTCATTTTCCGCCACGTTTGAGACATTTGTAGACGAAAATTCTTGGTTTTCACTTGTCTACGCAAGCAGCGATGTGAAAACATCCACAAGTGACAACCGTCTCAATTGTTTGCTCTGCTTTGTATGCTTTCAGATATCCGTTAGGATAACGGTCCATTATTCATAATCGATGAGTTGAGGAACGTTCTACACAACAGAGGTGTAGCAACAGACAGAACTACCGAGTAAAATCGGTGTGTCAATGGTAAAGTCAAGTAGTTGGATGGGACTTTGTGGTAAGTAATATCGACGTTGAGGTATAGGGACCGAAGCAACTATCAGTAGGAGGTTCCCTCGTTTAGGCGTTCTGCAGCTAACCAACTATCTGCGCGCATTACTAAGAATACAATGCGTAGGAGAGGATATTTACGTGTAATCTCAAACAAACCACGAGTGCGTCCATTCCAATGTAGTTTTCGAAACTCCGTGTCGTACTTATGAGACGTTTTGTGCTGTCATCTAAACATAGCCCCTTGGAAAAAGTAAAGCTACTTAAATATGATCCGCAGTATGCGTCCGGTCGTCTTTCTAACGGAAGAGACGACAGTGGCTCGTCACCTGGTGCCGAATGGGGAAACTGACCACACGGAATAGTCCGGGAAGGCATACCTGAGGATTTTCCAGGCGAACCAAATGTACAAAAAAATTTCGATAGCGCGACTTGGAACTGCGCTAATTATCTGGCTCATAACAAGATGTAAAGTAGGAATCCAATCGGACAGGTAGGTCTGACAGAGAGAAAAATGTTCGTGCCTAATAGCAAAGAACCCGCGCCTAAAATTGATGTCGGAATGTTTGAAATTAAAGCGCGGCTCATTTCAGGATTTTCGGAGATTCCTTTAATGTATGGTCATTAGACCGTTGCGCTCTACCACATGCTAAAACGTCATGATTTATAAACACGTTCTTCCCGATGTTTGCGGATAACAATATTGTATTGTCAGGTTTTATATACTAGTGCCGATTGCTGAACCGAAATATGAGAACCCTGACTGCTCCACTGAGTAAAGTGGGTAGGTGTCGCCTGCCTGGATGGGGTCCTCGTGATCACTCAAACCGCTGGTTAGAGACGCTATCCGAGATGGCGGCGTGTCGCAGTCAATGGCGTACCTGCATCCATACCATTTCTAGTTCTTTTATTAATTTTCAACCTTCTTAGTAACGTTTTCTTCTAGGATATTCCACGTCACTGTTGAGGTGAGCGGCAGCCCGAGCCACAGTACCTTTGGTCAGGCTCATGGCTGATATGATGATGATGATGATGATGATGATGATGATGATGATGATGATGATGATGACCTCCAGGTCACTACAAACCTCCATGCTGAAAATTCGATGTCGACAAACAAGTTTAAGTGACAGTAGCACAACAGCAAACCCGTCCAGTGTCAGTTTATGGCAAAACAGAAACCATACCCTAAAGATGAACAACAAACCGAAAACAAAACAGATTTGGAAACAGAAGACTGACACAAAACAGCATACCTGCATAGCTGAAATACGCGAAGGATGAGTGTAAAGGTAATTCGTGATGCTTTCCATTGCGAACAGAGCCAAATGAGGAGTGAAATGGGTTGTTCCATTTAGAAATATTCGACGAAGAATATCTGGCAAATTGCCTTCCATAACAGTGTGCATCACCTCGCCCCATTCTGTGTCCAGACACAGACGTTTTATCAAGTTCAGGATTGACTTTGTCAAGCCGGAATGCTGAGTGTTGAGAGCGGAATGTAGGTCAGGTGAAATCTGAGCATAGAAAACAGAAATGAACAGTTTGCAATGATAGATACCAATAAAATTAGCACAAAGCTAAACAGTTTGCCACCAGCAAAGAAGAAAACGGTGGTCCCTGTGGAAAAATCCAAAACCCAAATGGCCGAGCTAAGCAACAACATACGCTAGTATCCATCAGTAGAAGGGCTTGAATGGAACACGACTATTAAAACGATGAAACAAGAAAATAATCATCTGACAACTGCAGTAAAATACGAAGATTAGCTTTTTGCATCATTTATTACACATCTTTGACAGATGCTAACGAAATCACACCAGCGAGTTCTCATCTCAAACAAAACAGCTAGGAACAGATTCAGGTGGTTTAGCTGGGTGGAAAACGGCATACTCTACGTTGGCCCAGGACTGAAACATATAAACAACCAGAATAACATTTAAAAAGGAGTGAACTGATGAGATTGAAAACTCACCTTAGTGTTCGCAGATGCGTTCAGAACCAAATCCGCTTCGTAGCTGAGCCGGTCAACCAGAATCTCGACAACGTTTGGGCGACTGACAGATATGCTCATTAAAATCTGATCTGTAACCCGAACAGCACGCGTAACATAGCTGAGGCAGTCGTTGCGCGAAGTGTGCCAGCTGATTAGTTGCAACATACTATCTAAAACGCCACATGCACTAAGCGTTGCATTCTGTGAGTTACCTATGTTTTTTATTTAAAAAAAGTCATTAGTGGGCAAAAAGCAAGTACCGGGTCCCACATTTTCTTCATAGCAGGCCAAATGATACAAGAAGGACAGCAGTGCAGTAGTAAACTGTTGATTTACACTTCCTCCAGGAGCTTGGATTGTACCATCCACCAGCCCCTGAACCCACCGCCTCGTGAGATAAGGGAGAATACCATGGTAGCTTGAAAGTCCAGTAGAGCCAACGAGTGAGGCCCAGCTGAAAATTAGAGAAGTCAAATAAAACTATCACGTGAGAAGGAGAATGACGTAACACTAAAGAGAACGGGAGTAAAGCTTTTAGTTTATTAACCGTTTGGCACTATGTGATACACAGATCACAAAAGGATTTAACGGTTCGAAGCTGTATGAAAAATAAATAAGGTTAATCGAGATAACTGATATTGGAAACTATGAACCTATGAATAGCAATCGGTGCCGCTATCATTAAGCAAGTTCAGAAGCTACAATCTGTTTTCTGTTGATGTGTCCGAATCACGTGAAACTGCTACTGTCAAATTTTAGAGGTTGGGTTACTACTTGTTTTGTATCCTGTTATTGCGGATAGTACAATCCACCTAGGATTGACAATTTGCACTGGCTACGGTTGTGAGTGTCTAAAATGGTGTTTACGATGCTTCTTCCAATTTATTCTATGTCTCTTACGGTGAGTGGCAACCCAAGTCACACTGTCCTTTGGACGGGTTGACGGCCGTTGTGCATGGAATGAATGAACGATACTCACATCCAAACCGACATTCCACGACTGGTTTCGTCTGTGTTTGGAATCATCGAGTCTGAATGGGAGATAGGACCGGCAATCCCTCGAGCTGTGAGCAGAAGTTCATCCGCTCGGATATTAGTTCTGGGGACAAAAACGGTCGTGGAGTATCGGCGTGAGAGCGAATGTCAAAAGGCATCATAATGGAAGCCCAAAAGTAGTGAAATCTCTAATTACATGTTCGCACAACTAAGTTTACTATAACTCGCCGGAAAGATGAAAATGTCATGTATAAGCTGAAAACGACGAATATTGAGTCTAACTTGGTTACAAAATTACTTTTGCGAACTGCAAGGATATACGGACGGTTGATGACAAAGCCAAGTGCATACTTAAGGTGGTACCTAGAAAATAACCTAACTTCCCAGAGTAGGCCGATATGAAAAACTAGCCAGTACATTGAAACATAATGAAAACACGAAGCAATTAATCGAATGCAGTGGGTGGGTGAGCTCAAAAACAGTTCCAACGCCAAACTGAAACAGGAACATACTTTACTCCCAACCGATGTGAATTGACGATGGCGGTCATCGTGCGTAAAGCGCACGCTTTAATGCCTGTGTGTTGACCGTCTGGCAACTCCAAAACCTCCACCAGTTCATCCAGAAGACTTGGATATAGGTGACGCTCATCCACTTCGAACGTATAAGCTTGTAACCAAAAGCCATCAGACAGATACTTCAAAATTAACTTGATAAGTATGCAATATGATTCGAAATAGAATGTAAAGCAATCTAGACGCCACTTATGTGCAATTCAACATTACCACTAAAAAAGATTCATTCACGCTGCAGTAGTCCGAAAAGTACCACCTGTAGTTTGTATGTGCATGTGTGAGGTTTAACAATGGTGTTATCTGGAGGAGAGGGGGGCAAAACAGTGAAGTCGTCATCACGAGTGTAATCGCGGCAAGTATGCCATCTCTGTATCGATAGATATGAAAGGCTCCAAGCAAACGGATGTTTTCGGGCAAATTGATTTGGGAATCGCTAGAAACACCATCCCGTAAAGAACCGATTCACAGCCTACACTGCCTTCTACTTTACACATCCGGATGGCACTTTGCGCGTCTCCATTTCATTTCTCCGTATTAAGATATTGCTTAAAGACCTTTAAAATAAAAATTCCGTGGAATATCTTTGGAATAGGCTAACAGTAAAGAGTGTGTGGGGAAATTTCGTTTGCACCTTATCTGCCATTACACCGAAAGTAACGCAACCAATACAGGGAGAACAAACATGGCAACAGCGATATAATGCGAGCTTGATACGTGAGATTAGAATGATCGGAAGTGAATCCTAGTGTGGTGATAAGAACAAGACAGTATGTGCGCATAGCTGAGCGTCACGCTAGATGGATCAACAAGAAAAAGATAGTTGAGAATGTCATGAAGGTGAATGGTTGTTATAACCCACGTAAAACGCACACAGAAACATAGACATGGACATCTAAAGTCGTCCAGAAGACAAGACTGCAGAAAGGTTACAGAACAGAATAATCGAATGTAAAAAAAAACACGATCGAGGATTTTCGGGGGAACAGGACGAAACTACTCGGGTACAGACGGATTTACGCCCATCTGCATGTTGGGCGATCGGCGACAGTCCCAGCAAACATCACACTGACTCATTTTGGGAGACAGACGAAACAAAACGCATCCACAAAACTGACCCAATATCCGACCTTATGGAAGTTTTTCGTGTTTGTACTGCGAGCGACGCCAGCTACGGATGGGCATAACAGCCTGGAAAAGTGGCCATTGAAGCTCGTCTCCAAATATCTTAATGTACAGCCAGAATATTTGCACTGGCAAGTGCAGATGGGAGCGGATAAAACATTTGACCAGGAGACTAAGGCGACCAGATCATTTTTCACTGAGGCCTGCGGCTGTATAGCCTCTTCAATCAGCATGATTTTGCATCGGTGGTTTTCGTATAAAACACCGAACAAGAGCAAAACAAGAGGTTGTCTGCTGAGGCAGCAACCAACTGCCAAACAAATCTGGTAACATACATGCAAAAGCGGGCGACCATAAATCCTTCGATTTCCTGTTAACTTTGTCCCGTTTCTCTTAAAGTTTCTGTAGTAAGCCCTCTTCTATCCCGTAGGTCCCCAGCAGTATTGTATCCTGTTGATTTTAAAGGCCATTATCTACCGTTTACTTCACTCTTCACACAGCCTAGTACAACCATTCGAATCTTTAACATAATCTACACTGACTTTCGTTAACTCGCCTGAAGTAACATTCAACTCTGCACAGTGTCAGGCTGTTACTGCCACATGTGAAAGCCCGATTATGAGCACTGACCATTGCGACTTCACTTGTCTGCTGTGGGTAGATTCGGTGAAACTACATCGTTATAGTAACACACGCAAAAAAAAAAAATCTTTATGCACAAGATGCCTTGCACTAGTCAGTTGGCCCCTTTGAAATGTAAGATAGACCAATCGCCACCACCATCACAGACAGCAATACACTGAAGCTTAACCGCCATAGAACCATGAGAAAAGCAAGTCCCGGTCAGGAAAAAAACAGGAAGTGAGGAAATGGGACCTAATTACCAAAAATAACTACGTCTATATTCAAACAATCAACGTCAAGATGTCTATATCTTGCAAACAACCGATCAATAAACGAAGGTAAGGTGTCGTCAGTAAGCCGGCTTTTTTATGACTTTCGCTGTCTCGCGTCATTAAGTACACTCATTTCACAAACTACCTGACCAAACAACGACATTCACACCAAACCCGATTACGACTCATCTCATCCTAACGTCTCCAAGCCACCGACTCTGTGAGTCGCGAGGGCCCCAGCCCGGGAGACGAACCCGACCTACAGTGACCAACCCTTCGTGAACGATTTCATTTGTCTACGCCAGGTCATCATCTGTCCACCTCGCACCTCACGCCAGTCGATCCGCAGCGTCGGCAGAGTGCTCTGTTTAACATACGCCTTACTGGCATTTTAAGTGCGTGGCCTAGTCATCTAAGTCTGTGTAAACGTAAGCATTGAACAAAATAACTCGCCTGACAGTCGCAATCAAGTACATTTCCTAACCTCTTCGCTGCTTAATCCTTGATGCCAGCGATCGAACGTAGACATCGACAAACACCTGAAGGCGGCTCACGTTTTGTGCTTTGTGTGACTAAGTTACGCAGCCGTAAAACAACACAGCCTTTAGTGTTGCTGTATATACGCGACCCTCAAGCCTCAGAGAGAGATCCTTCTTCGTCGCCACAGGTGTCCTAGATCGGCTAATACCGCCGTGACGTTAGAGATACGCACTTCTATTTCATTTCCTACACATCTGCCGCCGCCAATGCAGCTTCCCAAGGTATACAAACCGGTCAACAATCTCCATGACTTCATTATCTAACATTAAATCTACGTAATCACAACAATCTTGCAGCAAGCACTTTGCATTTTGAGGCTGCAAAGCGCATTCCGAAATGATCGGCTTGGGAATTGTCAAACAATTACACCCTGTCGTCAGAATAACCAGCATCAATAATTTTCCGACCAGGTAGAAAGACCACGCCGACATCTTGTGAGTGCCGCAGTCTTCCAGTTATTTCGTCTTTGACAAACCTAAACAAAAATGGTGAAGGTGAACACCCCTGGCGTATGCCGCTCGTGATGCTTAAACTGTCAGAGTTCACCGAAAGGCCTAACTTGAACTGAAGTGCGGGTATACGGCAGTATGTTCACATATCTGGTCGGTAATCCCCTGCATTCAAGTAGAACGACCTACCGAATCAAACGCATCCTTTATAGTCGAGGAATGCGGCAGTCGCTTGGCCGGCGGTACACATGACGCTGCCCCAGAATTTGGCAGAGTGTAGACGTGATCAACACATCCCTGTCTAGGACGCATATTGACCAGTTCTTCCCTAACGTCCGTCTGTCGAGCTGCAGTGTTTCGACGAAGCACAATGGATACTGGAGTCAAAATAATCCCCCTACGGTTTTCGCAAGAACCCTGGACGTCTTTCCTGAATATGGGAACTATCGAGTGACTCCAGTATGAAAGGATGTTCTCCGTCGTCCACAAGTCGGAACAATTCATTCAAGGCTTTTAAAAATGTCTCCCCACCTTCCTTAAAAAGCGCCGGCGCGAGACAATCTGGACAAGCAACCCTATTAAGTTTGAGATTCAAAATGTAACCGTAGACCTCAGCTTTAGCGGGTGGTCCTACATCTACCGACCAGGGTGCTACAATGCAAGTTTGTGACGGCAACAAAATATAAGCAGGAGGTAAGCTAAAGTGATTTCCAGAATGTTCCACTAGGTGTTCTAATCGTCTGGACTTATAATGGATTTGTCCCGCTTGCCCGGCTGATAGCTTCATTGAACCAGCAGTACAGATAAACCTGAAGAATGCCGATGTCCCCTTAAACAAAAGCGGTTATTATTTCCTCAACCTCCTCTATTAGCCGAGCCTCACGATCAGCAATTAGTCTACGTTTCAGCTTTCTACGGATATCTCTCCTAGACTTGTTATATGAACTGCCAGGAGGAATGTTCCGTCTAGCTTCTAACAACTCCAGGGATTTCTCTGAAATCCAATGTTTGTTTACCTCATGAGCCATGCTGCCGCATGCTACAAAACCTGCCTCACGAAGACCCTGTGAGGTTTGTGTCCAGCAGCCATTAAGAACTTCGGGATGAGAACTGCTAAGCCTCCTTTATAAGACAGGCTGATACTTTTGTATCACCGACAGCACAGTCGGTTTCTGTGACATTGTGGTATGAACTTAGTAAATCGCACTGTCACAAGGTGGAGAACCGTAGAACCAGAAGCATCATACTTGAGTGCCCACATCCTGCGAGGGCTTACCTCGACAGGCAGGATATGCTGGAACAGCCGGACACAGAGGCTCAAACAAAGTAAACATCTACATTTTGACACACCTCAGTGACACATGCTTCCATCCAAAGTCAACAAAAATTAAACTCACATAAAATAGACAAGGCCTGTAGTCGCGCCCGAATACATTTGTGACGTTGTTCTGGATTGGAAAAATAGGTGGCTAAACGCACTCGAGCGAACAATGCCATCTGTTTGGAAGATGGCACAGGGTGTAGCGCCAACAACTCCTCCATTATTTTAGACGGAGACTGATTTCTACGATGTAGGGCATGTAGTATTATTTTTTGAGTGGAAGGCCACCGAACACTGCTTCGTGATGAGCCCATCATGTGATCACCTGCAACTGCCACACCGGGAACATTTAACCTGTCCGTCGTGGTGCTATCAGGACCAGCAACATTCGCTTGCTCCGGTCGGTATTCAAAGTAAACATTGCCGGCCGTCTCAGGAAACTGAAGGAAATGAAATCAATTGTAGCAACTTACATGTGCGGGGTCACAACAAGCAGCAAGCCCAAAATTGTTTTCAGCACCACCCCAGGTCTAAACATATGAAGAGGAAAATGACTGATCGATACCTCTGCAATGGACACCAAACGATCCAAAACCATCTTTTTGTTATAAGGATCGAGCCGAACAAAGTAATTGCTTCGTTTACTATAGAAAACCCTTTCGTTTAATCTCTAGCAATTACCTGAAATTATATGACAGTCCGAGAACGGCCAGCAGAATATCCATGTTCTCAGATCCGAACAAGGTGAGAATATGGTTCCATGATCCATAGAGATACCGATAAATACTGTGTTCGATCAAGTGACCAGTAAACTCGAGGATTGTCACAACATCTTCAACGAGTGAGGTATTCTCCGGCAGATCTAAACGGAGCATCCATCTTCCAACTTTGGTGACGGCATGCTCTAGAATGGTGTCCAAACGATCCAAAACATTTGCCCAAAGCCCTAGTTCGCACTTCCCATAGTTCCACACGCTGATTTTTTTCAACTCGGAAATCAGGATATTATCTGGGCATTCAGACAGTCTTCTAGCAAGCAGCATGCACTCGACTTGGTCGTAGCCACACCTGTTCACAATTTTTTTCCTATCGATTTTCATTATCGTTTAGTAGTGTTAAAATCGAATTATTTTAAACAACTCTAAAATGTCACATTTTCATAGCGAAGCGGTATCGGTCATTAGAAAAATCAGAGACGAGGGTCGAGCGAGGCAAACAAGCAAACGAAACCAGATTCAGAGTGGGCGCCAAAACTTCAGAATGCAAATATAATGGATTCAATTGATAGGTGTTTGTTTTCAAGTTATTTTGAGTTTCAGGATTCCAACTCAAAGTCTGAATAAAACGTCCGTCAATAGACAAAGCGTGTTACCGTGGCCACGAGATTCCTAGTTGGTCATATACAGCGATTAAGCGATTGGTACACGGGTTCGAGGCAAGTGCCCAAATACCCGATCCAGTTGGTTTTCTTGCTCAGTGTCAAACAGGCGTCTGTTGACCTGGAAGTCAGACATTAAAAACAGGGTGTAGCATCGCTCATAGGTACAACAGTGAACATTATGAACAGTGTAAGATTATTAACATAAAGATCTCTTAGGCAAATGAGAACCAAGCAATGTATTAGAACCGTCTTTAGAAGCGCTGCTAACGACCTCAGAAGGAAGGCTGTTCCAAAGGTTAATAACCCTGTAAGAAAAGAACTGCTGCCTAAGGAAGGTCCGAGGACGAAGCTTGAAAAGCTTCCTGTTGTGTCCTCGCCGGCCGTCATCATTCGCTATGATGAAGAACTGTTCATTCGAGACCTACTCTGAAGAAATGTGTGAGAATTGGAATCACTGGCGAACCGTCGAAATTCAAGTGGATATAGATCAAGAATTTCAAGTCGAGACTCGTACGCGACATTTCTCAAGCCCGTGACTAGTTTGGTAGCCGCGCGCTGGACACGCTCAACAGCTAATATGTCTTTCTTCAGGCCGGTATACACGACCTGATTAGCATACTCGAGGAGCGGTCTTATATAAACCCCGTAAAGCGTTTGAAACGCTTTCTTGTCTATGCGGGGAAAGTGCGTTTAATCATCCTAAGGGCGGCAAATCCCTTTTTGCCGCCATCTCGTGCTAATAAGCAGAGGATAAGTCAGAAGAAAACAAGGTGCTTCGATCTATCTTCAGATTGATTTTCCTAATATCTGCTGTGCTGAATGCATGAAACAATCGCCAAGGCATTGCCAGAATGCCCACCAAGTGACATGTGTTCACTTACCACAGCGACAAACGTGATCATAACTCACCACATTAACGACATCACAAATGCATCGACTGAAGTACCGCTCGGTAATTGGGACGGCTCAACGATTTATTTCTCGTCGCAAAAAAGGCATCTTCTTCACCGAAGTGACCATACGAAACTGAAAATGGGAGCCAACAGAATGACATGGAGCCCATCGGTTTTCACAGAGAACGTCCGTGTGTTTATGTACAAGCCACGTTGTCAAACTCCGGATTTCAGAGAAGGGAACGCCCCCAATAAACCGGCCGGACGAAGACCGGTTGGCGACCCTATGGGTGCGCCATAGGATCAGCAGGGCGTTACAGAGCAAATGTATGGCTTGAAGGGCGTATACGCGGCAAAAGGGGTCAAAAGTCTTTATGATATACAAAGGAGCCCAAAGCGAAGCAGTTATGATAGCAAGGACTGCTCACCTCATGTAAGGGCCTGAGTCGGCATGGGACATCACGCTGAACCCCTAGAGGTTTTATGATTGTGCCCAGTCAAGGCGCTCCTTAAAAATAAATTAGCACCACATTTTCATATTACTGGAAGACCCTATTGACCGACAAGGGTATAGCAGACGCGTTTGTGGTAAAGGCTGCGTGTATTCATCGTTTGGATGATGGAGTGCCTGTGCCTCCTTCTAACTCCAATAGCGCGGCCATGGCGGATAAAGATATCACGACACGTGAAGTTGGGCGGGTGATATCCTAGTTCAATAGCACAAATTTCAAAAAAATCAACAACATTCACCCAACCATCCTGACACCACCGGCCAAATCTCTGGCATGACCTGGAGCCCACGTTTTTGACCTCAGGCTGATTACATGTGTAGTCTTGAGGGACTGAAATGAAGCCACCATAATTCCCATCTTCAAAGATGGTAATCCGATCAGTTGCCGGAAATTACAGACCAGTAAGCCTGACTAGTGTCGTCAGTAAATGATGTGACCACATTACAACACCATTCGTTGAAGTTTGGTTACTAACTCACGGTTGATGGGCTACGGCCACAACCGATCGCGGCCCTAAAATCGAATGCGGCCCCTTTGTGGAGACGTCGAACGCTCTTGGATGCCATCGTACGCTCACTATTGCGTGCCACCTAACTGCAAATGGAATGACCAAACACACCCATTATTACTAAAAGTAGCCATCGTTGCCGTCGATGCAACCAAATAAACAGAAACCACTCTATGGGCTTCACCAGGTATCCGCGCTTCCCTCAAGGCCTGCCTCCAAGTTATCCGAGCCCCACTCCTTTACGGGCGACTTTTGTTTCTTTCTGGTGACTACGTCTCGTCCACTACAGACGCACTTTGATAAAAACCTCCCTACGCCAAGAAGCTCGCATCGCATATGCGCCGTCTCCGTTTCACGGACACACGAGAACGAAGCAGCAAGGTATGTGTTTTAGTTACTTTCCCGACTGCAGACACGTGTTTATTGCGTGGGTGATTCACGACGCTCGTCCGAACGACCGTACGAATATCCGTCCGTGGTACTTCAAAAGAAGGAACATTTCCAGGTAATCGAGCGTAGAGATATTCGGGACACGGTTAGCAATTACCGTTTGACGCCTGCTTACTCTAATAGGACTGAGGAAGCCTCTAATGCTTCTCCGCATTATGTGGCCATAGCGGGAACCGCGGCTGAACGGCCTCAATTCAACACATCGTTAATATCACAAGACACTCTTCGCTGAAGACGTCAGCACACACTGTAGCGCATTCGAGTCAAATGTTGCGCTGGCTTAACGTCTTTTGGAACACCCGCGTTTGTTACACCTCGTTTTGTTCCACCACTTAAAAAAAATTGGAAAGCCTATGAAAATTCCAAAGATGCATTTCGATCTACGTCTTCAAATTCCGCGTTGAGTTGAGCGAATTCGTCATTTATATGTGCGCCCCGACTCATCACTTTTGCGTCCCGCTTTCATCAGCCTACTCACGCTTTTGGCCGATCGAAATTCGCACGTCGAACTTCGTCGTTCAACCCGCCTGTTCTAAATCTCAGGAGCTTAACGCGGAGACGTTTCATTTTCCCCACAGGCTTCAACACCGTAGGGGAGGACACCCGAATGGTAGCTGGCTAAAAACTGTTGACATAAATAATCCTCAACCCGTGACCTCTGTAGAATGCAGTACCAATTGCTAGCTGGCATGGCATGGACTTGACCAGATCAAGGGTGGCTGGCCGCAGCTGGTTTTCCCCCATACTTTTCTAGAAGGAGACTTTGCAGCGACCGGAGAAAACCCCGGTGTGCCTGCTGTAGGATGGGTCAAAATTCCTTCCCAAAATTGTAAATTCACATTGTACATAGAATCTGAGGATCTTTGTCTGCCGTCTGTTTGCTGCATGTGATCGCATTTGTTTATTTGCGTGCTCGCCGGACTATGCGTGCCAATGGTGCCACAAAATTTTCGCACGCTCAACGGTCGGATTCTGGACCTTCCTAGCCCATTCCGTGTATCGCTATCAATTAGCACTGGTCGTGACCGCTTGTAATTATCGTACAATATGTGTTGGGTCTGTCTCGATAATCCGCTCTTTTCCTTCGCGTCTGGCATTTGCTGCCTACAGCTGGAAAGCGTTGATTTAGTGCACGTGCACGTTAAAAAGTGATGCGATTGTTGTTTCTGTCCGCGATCTATGCTGCATGATGTGAAAATGGTTCATACATCTCACCCAGTCACTGACAAGGTTCTTACTAACTGGCCTATTTTTCGTTAACTATGTTTGAGTGCAACTTGTCATTTGTACATAGATCGATGTCCACCTATCTAACGACTAATGACCCACCACTATGCTCGTCACTTCTCCGGCGATAACACTGATTCGCGCTGGTACCATTTCAGTTAGAACGATGCAGCCCTCGCAAATGGATACTTGTGATTCTGATTATTGCCAACCTAAGTTCCTGCCGGGTGCACAATAAGCTGACGATTATCTTCGGTTGAGAAAGTTGAAATTCATGGCTTCCCTTTAATAACTTCATCAATGCAGAAAGAAGACATGTTGCGATATGTTAACATTTCGTTTACTCTCATCAGTCGCAAACGTAAAACATGAGTTATATATGACACAAGTAGCAGAACACGTCCCGAACTGGTTAAAACAACTCATGACACAACAATCTGAAACCGGTGAATCCGTTACTCGAAGCCCCGCATCATCGATTGCCAGACACCTCATGATAACAGGTCACCAGGTTGACCTAATCATATCATTCTGTTATGACCCGCTGGTCAACGATAACGATAAATGTCTAGCGCACGACTATAGTAAACACGAACACGTAGCACCGAGCGTAACGATAACCAGAAACCCCAGAAGAACACAGAAGACCTTGACCTTCAGTCGAGAATGTATTTGCTCTCTAACCAAAGGTAACATTGCAGACCAGCGTCTGCATATATATAGTCTCTGAACAGCCTTGAAGAATCCCACGTTAATTGATGCATTAAAAGTGGGATGGGCCAATCAGAGACGCCGGAGAAACGTGCGCCAAAATTGAGTTTTGGCACGTTGTGGCGCGAAAAGATTAAATTCAAAATCACAATTTATTTTTCGAAGATAGCTCGAAAAATAAACCCTTTTTGGGGAAAATAGACTTTCCCCAACACCTCCCGTTTGAGATGACAATCATCCGTAGCACTTGGCTCGAGGGTCCAGCTGCATAGGACGATGTGGGCGTCTATTGCGGTCAGTCCAACGTCTGGGTAGGAGGTTGGTTGCGATTTCGGCAGTGGACGACGGAACTGTGGAAGTGTCTGTGTCCGGAATGGCGAACGTGTCTAACAGGATATCCAGCGGAAGCGGACGCTGGTCGTCTGTCGTTGTTGAGTTCGCGCGGCGAGGGCGCAACTGGTTGCGGTGACGTTTCCATATGGTGCCACTGACGGAGACGTCATACAGCACTCTTCCGTGACGAGCGCTCACGGTTGCGTCCGTCCAGTTATTGTGACCCTGTCGATAGTCACGAGCGTATACGGCTTCTCCAATAGCGAAACCGTCGTTGGAGTTTGGGCCGGGCACCTGCGTTGGCTCATTCGTCGGAATGAGAGCCTGATGCACTGTGCGAAGCTTGCGACCCACAAGAGCTTCGGCTGGTGATCGACCGTCAGATGTTGCAGGATTGGGAGTTGTGCGGTAGACGAACAGAAACTCCTGTAACACCTCGTCTGTGGTCCCCTCCCCACGAGATTTCAGTAGCGCCCGTTTGAAGGTGTCAACGAAACGTTCAGCTTGCCCGTTGGACTGCGGGTGATAAGGCGGCGAACGAGTGTGTTGGATGAGTGAACGGCGGCAGAAGTCCTCAAAGTATGAAGACGTGAATTGCGTCCCGTTGTCCGACACGAGAATGTCGGGATATCCGTGCTGACTGAAGATTCGGCGTAGGGCAGTGATCGTTGCCGGAGAAAGTGCGAACTATCTCGGGCCATTTGGTGTAGGCATCGACCAAGACGAGGTAGGATACCCCGTCGATCGGACCAGCGAAATCAAGATGTAGGCGTGACCATGGACCTTTGGGTGCTGGCCACGGTATTGGATCCTGCCTGGTAGGTAGTTTGGCAGCCTGTTGACATCTTGAGCACCGTTTCACTAGATCTTCTATATGGCTGTCCATGCCGGGCCAATAGGCGTAACTACGAGCGATCGCCTTCATCCTGCTGGTGCCGGGATGACCAGAGTGGAACTGTCTCAGCACAGGAAGGCGGAGGGCGGCTGGAATGACCACACGATCAGCAAACATGAGGCAGGAATCCACTGCTGTCAACGAGTCACGTCGACGGTAGAATTGGCTGATCTCACCAGCAGGAGGAACTGTGGGCCATTTGGTCCGGACGAACTCCATGACCTGGGTGAGTATCGGATCCAATGTCGTGGCGCACTGGATGTCGACGGCAGTCACGGGAATTCCACGAATGGCGTCTGAGAGCTGGCGGCGAACGTCATTCTCCATTGTCAGAGTAGCAATGACAGTGTCTTCCTCGGGCACGTGCTGATTGCTGATGAGGCGAGATAGACCGTCAGCTTGGCCAAATTCGTCAGTGCGGCGGTAGTGGATATCGAAGTCATAGCCAAGCAAAATTGTGGCCCATCGCTGCAGTCGATTGGCAGAATAAACCGGAATGCCCTTCTTCGATCCAAAAATGGACAGTAGCGGCTTATGGTCGGTTAGCAGGGAAAAGTGCCGACCGTATAGAAGTTTGTGGAACTTCTTCACAGCGAAAATGATCGCGAGACCCTCTTTTTCGACCTGACCGTAATTCTTCTCAGCGGAGTTGAGCGTACGAGAGGCGTGAGCAATAGCCTTCTCGGAACCATCCGGGAAGATGTGCGAGACGACTGCTCCAACACCGTAGTTTGATGCATCTGCTGCGACCACAATTGGCAGGGTTGGATCGTAGTGCGTCAGCAGCAGGTCGGAGCTGAGCATCGTCTTCAGTTGGGCGAAGGAGTTCTCGCAATCGGGGGACCAGCACCATGTAGTGTCCTTCTGCAACAGTCGATTGAGTGGGGCCCGAACATCATGTAGCGTTGGAAGGAAAGCACTGTAGTAGCTGATGAGACCAAGGAAGGACCGAAGGGTGTGGACATCCTTGGGCGCCGGCATCTGTTGAATTGCGCGAATGTTCTCAGGATCTGGGTGGCGACCAGCGGCATCAAAAATGTAGCCGAGGTATTTGATTGACCGTAAGAACATCTGGCATTTGTCTGTTCGCAACCGGAATCCGTACTCCTGGATGCGTTGGAGAACCGCGGCGATTCGGTCACGGAGTTCATCGGTTGTCCGCCCCATTATGATAATGTCGTCGAGGTAGGCGGCGGTACCCGGTAGACCAGTAATCAATGCGTCGATTACTTGTTGGAAAATTGCGGGCGCGGTTTTGATACCAAACGGAAGTCTGGTATACTGCAGGAGGCCTCGATGAGTGTTGATTGTCAGTAGTTCACGAGATTCTGGTGCAACCTCGAGTTGGAGATATGCCTCCGCCAAGTCCAGTTTGGCGAAGCAGGTGCCACCGTTGAGCATAGTGAATATGTCGTCAGGCACTGGAAGCGGATAGCAGTTTGGTTCCAACGCAGCATTCAGACCAGTTGAGAAGTCACTGCAGATCCGGGTGGATCCTTTAGGCTTCTTCACCACGACAATGGGAGCGGCCCACGCGGGGTAGAAGACCGGTACCGAAATGCCAAACTGTTCAAGTCGTCTGAGTTCCTGGTCTATGAGCCGCATAGCTGCGTAGGGAACCGGCCGTTTGGGACAAAAGACCGGTTGGCCGCCAGGGCATAGCTGCAGCGTAACCTGGGTACAGGAGCAGAGGTCCAAGCCATCTTGGAACACGGGCGTGAACTGCTGAATGATGTCGTGGGAAATTTTCTGAGGTGTGCCAGGAGACCTCACGGAGTTGCAGATGGCCC
>LOND01000039.1:133469-146710 GCA_014220965.1 Paragonimus kellicotti
AGCCTACATTGGGTTAGTCCGTCACAAATTCACGAGCTAGCGTTTGACCTCCCTAGAAACATGTTTTTAGTTTTTTGCTCCGCAGTACATTTTACTCTAACTAACATACCTCTTAGTAATAGTTTGTCTCCTATCTATAATGGCCCATGATGATGAACAGAAAACAGGCGCATCAGTGAACACTGTTATGGCTTACCTGCCCGCGTTTGCAGGCGTAGACAGCTAAAGTCTGGATGTAAATTATGAGCGCCGGTCGCAGAGTCCTCATAATGTTGGTAAAACGGCCACAATAATCAAGATGGCAACTTTTTGTAAGGAAGGTCTCTGTAAGATATTTTCCTCCCTTGGCCCTTAAGCCCACACAATATCGTAGGTGTTTTTCAACCCCAATCAACGGTGGAACAAGCAGACCGTCAGCGAACAGATTTCGCAGTCACGCTTTTAGAACCTCTCACAAGAGCCCTTTCACACATTATCCGATTCGAAGAGAAACAAAATCTGAACAGAAATTGCAGAAACGGCTGATTATGTGCCGCACGATTTTGATTCCCAGCAAGCGATCCGAGAGCAATCGCCGTGCAGCCGCAATGAACTCAAACAACCAACTTTCACCAATGTCACCCCATGTAAACACCAACTAAACTGGTAGCAGATGAATGTTCAGTGAGATCACCTCCGACGTCCCCAAAATCCTAAACTCCCTGCGACGTGAGAGTTGCCTTACCAGTACCACCGTGCCTGTTCACATTATCTTGTGAATGTAAATTTACTACAAACCACTAACATCAAAGTTAGTGTGTTGGCGTAGGTATCGCAGTTTACTCGTGGCTGTATAATGAATCCGCGCCATCTTCTTTACTGTGGGCTACATTCACTAGGATAACAATGTTTTAGCTATTGCCGTTGGAAACGCCGCTCAAACAGTCTGTTTTGAATTCTGAAGGTCGACTGGAGTTCCGTTGACATTCGTCCTCTCTGGCGGCTGCCGTGCGGTTGTGCCTGAGGTTCTCTCACGTCCAACTCCCTAGCGCCTTTAATTGTTGCGTTGAAGTCCGCTTGTGAACGGTGAGTAAATCAATAAATAAAGTTTGTTTGCAGATTCGCCGTCTTCTCATTACGACTTTCGTTCCGCGTTAACATGAGGCTGGGCGTATCTTGTTTTCGAACCTGGGAATTTGCATCGGAACAGATACCATGCTGGTTTCAGGGACCACCATGAGAGTAGCTGCCTATGCTAATTGTTTGGCGACTGTTGTGTTCAACAGAAACTCGGTGACCACACTCCCGTCCTCATTTGTTCCATTCTCGTTGATCGTTATTCTTTCTACATTCGAAACCTTCTTGGCAGTAACTGCGAGTGTTCCGTGCGAAGACTGGCACGACCATTCGGGTTATGTGCCCGACTAATAATTCCTCCCACGAACCTTACCAGGGCCTAATACCGTTCACCTGTTACAGCTAGTTCTCGAACATTTAATCATTCCTTACTTTCCTCCGTTGGACCACTGTTTGTGTACCTCGGTTTCCCTTGCACCTTACCACCCCGCTATTACATGACTTGTGTTTGGTCGTGCTCACGTGATTCGTTGGTTGGCGAACATTTGAATTTGGTAACTTCAATATCGAGATTGTTGTTATTTTCTTCCTTTTAGTTTCTAATATGTTTCTTGTACCTTATCACTCTATTAATAAGAAACTCGCTTCTACGATCGAATTTTTTTGTTTCGAATCGGTTGCTCAGCCGGCTCGGGATTCCTAGGAGCTGACTACACTACAGACAGGACTATTCGAGATCGAGCTTATTGATAGACATTGCGAGTGGACTTAGCGTAGCTCGGCGATCCGCTAGACATCTGGTGCCACCAGTTAGTTTGTAGTGGTCATGAATAATTAATGATCAGTAACATGGATGTCGCGTACACGAGGCGATCGTCGACATTATGATTATGAATTGTGGCATGCAGGTTCAGTGGACGAATTTCACTGAGATTACTGGTGAACTTGTTGCTCAATTTATCAGTTCACGACCCATGACATGTAGACCAAAGGATGCGGTCCGATGAGTTGCCTGAATCAATATCGGACACGCTGCGGTTGTAAAATTAGACAGCATGATTAGCTCTCGTTAATTACTTATCATCGAACTGTTTGAGTATTGCAAAAACCCATGTTCTTGAAGATCTAAATCACGTCCGTGAACGGGCTTAATCTCACGTGCTACCCATGTGAGTTGCTGGTCTCGCAGTTGTATTGTTCGTCATAATTACTTACGATGGACGGCACGGAAACCGATCCAGTTATTTCTACGAAACTACCCTTTATTTCGGAATTTATGAACAGGCAAACCAGTCAACTCGATTATGACCTTGTTGTACACCCTCACGACCTAGTTGGCTTTCGAAACACGAACCATTCACGGTGAGCTATCTACTGTTTCTGTGCCACTTGAACTTGGTCATGAGGCAGTGGATACACATCAACATATCAGTCCTTTGTTTGGAAATCTGTGTCAGTTATTGCGTTCGTGAAATCCTCACTAAGTTCATCTCCCCGGCCGCAAGTTTGCACTCTTGTAACTTGGGTTTATGACCGGGTCAAAACAGTGTTTAACAAAATGCACAGAAATGCCTCATATCCTTTACGTAAACCCTGTAAGCCGAAGCCGTCTGTTGGTGGCAAAACAGTCAATGCCTGCAAACGAAAACGTACTGCATGAGGCCGGCGCTTGCTCAACCAAAGTTCTGTTGATCAGGAGGTCTACCAACAGCTTTCTGCTGTAGAAAGCAACCAACATAAGCAGAACGCGGAGTTCCAAGGGCTAACGCTTAATGAATGGCGACCAATCTTACAAAGTTTACCACTGCATACTTTGTGTTATTAACGCAACTCCAAGGATCCTGCAAATTTGATTAGACGGACACTTCATCGAGACAATGGTGGAACAACATACGCGCTAGCGGAACATTAGAGCAGCGCACTCTGCCGCGCGTCACTGGAATTAAGTAACGACCCCCTAACAGAATGCTTCAAGCAACGCCTTTGTTTTCTCTAAAGTCACAGCTGTGTATGTGGGACACAGATGGTTCAGTAGAACGGTGGAAAGATCCTTAGGTTCTTAAGAGATCCCAGCAACACCGCTCAAAGCAAGTGTACGCTTCTTTACGGCACCACCTCTCACTCCAATTAACCCGCATCTGAGGTTATGGAAAATTTCGACTGAGTGGAAGACATCTAATGTACAAATTAGTTTGACCACCCACTGCATAATTTCCGTTCTGCGGTAGTGCTCTCAGTTAAACATATGGTTCTGGGAAGTCTGACTACCAGCACTGCCTAGAAATTTCCAAAGCTTACTACAAAATGGCTCAAAATATGCCTAAGTGGTTGATGCGCGATGTGGCGCGGTACGCAATGGCAATAGAGCGAGTGGGCCAGAGTTCGACCTCATCCATTGCTAAGTAAATCACGGAGATATGTCACTCTGTTGACCCCGCCGACTCGTTTAAAGTATTACTGCGTTATTGGAATCTCAAATTGCTTGCTTTATCCCAGACCGTGTTAATCAATATTTGACTTTCGACCCTGTGTGTGCCGAAACTGTCGACCGATGTAGTTTGTCTGCTCGTGAACTGACAGTAGCCCTCGTCTCACGTAAGCCCAGTCGTCGACTATTTCTATTGTCTTTGTTATTCGCGTGTCTTATATATTCATATGTTTAAGTTTGAGACTGAAAAAGTTGAACGTAATGTTGACACCTCACGACATCTCGTTGTTGGCGGGGTGAATCAAGGGCACTCAGTATTTAAAAGTTAAAAATGCATGATACATCCGCAGCCGTTTCAAGCTGGCCCTCGTTAGGGTGGACCACGCCAGATGCGTGGTAGATGGCTACCATGGAAGCTGGCGCACTCATTGACGTTGATTATTTTGATTTACCCAGATTGGTCGATAATGCAAATCAAGGCATTTTGGTAACCACACTTCAAGCACTAGGTTTTGAAAACGCTCCACCTGATTGGTTTCAAGACTACCTGCGATGCCATTTCACCAGGTTCTTGTCAATAAAGTCCTGCCAGTTATCATGGCATCTTCCAGGGTGGCGTTTCTTGGATTTTTTTACCCTCAATGTTGGCACTATCCATGTAACAAATCACACGCCTAACCATGTTTATTGTCATTTCGTGCGGATGACAACAAAATCTTTAGTGACATTTATGGCCTACAGAAACAAGAAGCACTACTTGAATACTCGTTGAACTCATGAAAATCCGCTTCTATCCATCACAACTGACAAAGAACAAAGACTATTCTTCGAGAAGCATTAAACTACAGATAGCAACTAATGTGTCTGACCTGAGGACCAGTATCAATAGTTATTTCTCTCAAACATTAGCTTTAGTAACCTTGTCCGGCGGGTAATTGACTAAATGAGCTTGGTTAACCGCCCGGTAACGAAATCCACTTTGGAGGCGTGCGATCGAGTTTATAACACTGTTACCCGTATACACCTAAAACCACTATACAGGCCTGTGTTTTCTTCTTGAGGGAGAATTTTTACTTTTGTTGTGGCCCGTTGAATCACCACTGTATTTTCTACTGATTTTTTTAGTCTAGCAGAGTGCTGTTGAGAGTGGTGTGTTTGTTTCCAGTGTTGTCGAGTTTGTTGAAAAATGGCCTAATGTTTTGGTATCCTCCACGATTGAACATAAATCATCTTCATTCTTGTTTCAGCTGCTGTCATCATGTCTTATACTGTCGGCCATTCTGAGAATTGAGAATTAAACATTCTCCCGTTATATTTTCCGTCGTGCGACATAAGATCTACCGTTCTTTGGTAGGTGAGCAGTTATCTTACTCCAGCCCAACCAATAATAATTTGTTCAGATGGGCTCAACCTCCTTTTGTTTTCCCCCGTTGCCGATTGGTGCTCAGTTGTTCATCTTTTTGTACGAGCGGACTCCTTTTTGATATAAAGGGAATTTCTCACACTCCATGTAGGTTGCTCAATTTTATAGCTTAGGTTTTCGGTTGGTATCGTGGTAAAACCCATTACTACGAAAGCCTTATCAATAAATGCGTCGGAGGGTAATTATGCTTCCTCTCGTTGAATATTAATGGAAAGCCTCACTGGTCTTCCAGATTACGTGCCTCAGTGGACAAGTCTACAATGGACTCCACGCACAACCTGCGCCACCGCTGTTTACATTTGAACCAGGAGCATACATACCTTCTGCTCACACGGCTTCGGCCTTGTTGCGTACTGAGCTACCCAATCGAGAGAAAATCGAAACAAGAACCTTTGCGGCACCGAGCAATTTCAACTTATTGCAAAAACAGCATCTTTTGTAGGAAAACAACAACATTTATGATTGCTATTAAGTGACAGCCGTTCTCATGTTTTGGTGGACTAGTCTGTTATTGTGTTGTTTCACGGCCTCGCATGTAGTGGCTCGGTTGTTTGAAACAGATACGCGTTCAACAGCAGCTGATCGCCGTCTAGGATCGGTTGGCGCCAATTTGACCACAATTCCATCTGAAGTAGACTGTGCGGAAAAACTGATTTACTGAACATTCTCCCATCAAAAACCGATCCACTCCAATCTCATTACAGTTTCCAGCGAAGGTTTGTTGCCCATGTAATTTGTCACCGCAAGCGGTAGTGAAGGTGGCTACTAGTCACCCATTCGAACGGAGGCCTAATCGGCAAAAAAATGAGAATTTTAACTAGGCACATTCCACTTGTCGTTTTTTAGACAGCGCCTACGGTTGACCAATCGACTGTATGTGTGTTGGATGTGAGCTTGTTGTAGGTTTGGTCTCTCTCTTCAGAAAGCCAGAGCTGTGCGTGCTGCTCGGAGTACACCGGCGAGGCAAGTGACGCGGGGCTTAAGACACAGCTCAGCAAGGTTGTATCGTTCAGCTCCATCGTCAAATTCGCCCTAGATTATCATTACCTGCTCGCGGTTGAGGATACCTCCAAAGTCTTTAAAAACCACGTTCCAGTAGTGTCCTCAGCTTTTTAAATATCTGTAGCGCCCAATGAATATGATCAAACTTCTGGTCACATCGAAACTTCCAGTTTGAAACGTGTGTCAACTAGAAAAATCGAACTTTCGTTTGTTGAGTGTGTCATGTTAAGCATGTGTACGGCGGCCGCTATTAGTGGAGAATAATTTCACTATCATCAATGTCTTGCTCAAATGCCGAAGGTGAATCGTGAGCTCTTCCACAGCTAACTCACAACACACACGGGGCATAGTTGGCATTTTTCAACTGCCAAAATCCGGTGATATCACCAATACAGATATGGAGACGACCAACATTTCAGATGACTAGTGAATTCGTGCGAGCATCTGTCAATCATCAGTGTCTTTTGAACAAACATCTCGCAACTTGACCGATGTTACTCAAATTTCACCGTCACAAGTTCGAATCAAGTCAGAGAACCTAATACATCACGAGTCATTCTGTTCATATTTGGCATGCTCGACCGTCATAGAAAACTGTGCCACGTTTCGGTCGCTGCCTGTCAGTCGCACGTCTACCGGGTGTCCGTGAACTGTTCCCAGTCGCATCTCTCTTCAAAGATGGGTGTGGAGATACCCCCAACAAACTATGAAGCAATAACACAGCCTTAATTGGTCTTTAACCTAATGGAAAGCCTACCGAACGACTCATCGGGTCAAGGATGAAGACTTTCAAATTATCACCGAGGAACAACATCGCTCCAGTAGGAGATACTCGTGCGGCACGAATCTGCTGGTCGTTGGTGGCTTCTGGACAAAGGCTAGGGACGCAGAAACAGCCATAGTTGTGGTTTATCATGTTTTTTTCAGTCTTTGACAGAGTTGATTCTTCATTGCTCGCTGTGGAAAGTTAGTAGGGGTGGCTCCGAAAGGTACCAACTCACGCGGCTTGAGGATCATCTAATTAAGCGTAAGTCCAGCGTCATGGTGACTAGACGGCTGTGGGCACAACTTTTCACTAAACAACACGGAGACAAGAGAGCTCAAACAAAGATCCCTCCCTCCTGTACCGTTGGAATTATCCGTTTATCCACGGAAGCTATAGTCTGAAAAAGTCAGTCCACGACCTAGACCACACCACGCTAGATGCATCGATCACAGTTAAGGAGAATGACCTGGTTTTTGCTCTGTTTGACACAGCAGTGAAACGGTGTATCACACACGAAACTTAAGAGACTAACAAATATACTTATACTCTTCCCTGAAACGCTCAAGACTTCGCGGTAAGGAATGTTCACTTCAGTGCATTGTTGCTCGTATACATGAAGAATGATCGATTTGTCCAGTACTCTGTGAATGGAAACAAAGAATAACCTTGCAAAGAGTTCGCTGTGTCTCTGCGCGGGTGAACTTATACACCCTCACCCCGTCAGTAAGTTACCGAACAAACAACGGGCTGCAACTAACCGTGTTAGACCGGCAAAACACAGTGCACAGTCCGAGGGTTAGACCCAGAAGTACATTAATTCCCTCTCTCCTAACAACTTGACGGCACACTGTTTAAATGTCCGTCAGTATCTCAGGGGCCATTGGCAGGCATCTATCTATCTATTTATCTATGTCTCCCTAAGTTCTAGTATCTTTCAATAGTCTTCTGTTAACGTTTCCTCTATTGAATCGGCTTACCATGCCCAGCGTGTTGGTATGTGAATGCGAGATGAAAAACAAGCATAATGCCTCCGCTGAAAATGTTTATGCTGATGCGTCGCGCATTACATCCAAATACATAACGCTGCTATTACATAGAGAAGTTCAGGGTGTACAAGGAGCACCCACTGCCAATCTCTCGGGTGAACGTGATGGTGGGTTTTGCCAGGCAAAGAATTAACTTACCCTTGAGAACCCACTTTTGCTTAGCAAGTGATAAACCCCAATCATGACCCGCACACGTATTCAGCTTGAAGAACATCTTTAGGGCACTGCGAGAAGTTGAATGCAAACCAGTCCTTCAACTAATAAAATATTGGAATTCATACTCATGCAAAATACCTGTGTTGTTAATTATAAGTAAATGGTCGTGAACCGAAAATCAGTATATACCGGATGTAGAATCTGCCAGGATTCTCGGCTATACGCAGTCTATCGGGGCAGCTGTAAACCTCTTGATTCAAGGCAGAACAAGACAGAATGTTGAAGGTTTACTCGGATAAAACTGGTTCTGTATAAAAATAAGTAATGGCTAGCACATCATACGACTAACAACTAAATGAGCTCTGAGCACGAAACTTAACCGTCAGTAAATATCAGTCAGCAATGTGATAGCGTAGGCAATTCAGCAAGGCGACGCAGAACAAGCAAAAATTGGATAATTCAAACGAGAATTCTTGGTACCATTTCAAAGTATGTTACGTGTAACAATGTGAGAAATGTTCGGTTAGCGCTTAATGTAATCAGTACCTGTGGATTTGTATAAAAGAGCTACAGTTTGATAGTTTGATTAATGACGTATAAGTGTGGGCGCAGTTGATACTGACGTTGTGCGGTTCACTGGTTGTTGATGGGTAGTCGAGTGATAGAAACACGGGACCAGGTGTGGAGGTTCAGTGGTTAGAACCTTCCGCCCAAAGCTTTTTCCATCGTACTTTCAATTTTACTTGTAATGATATGAACATAATTTTCTCGATTCTGGCCAGTATCAACATCGGAACAGGTCCGAAAGTATAAGTTCGACGGAAATAATTTTTGACAACTATTGCCACCATGTGCATTTTTGAACTCTAAACCAACGTACGGACACCATCACTAACTGCTCACTTGCAACCCTTAAGTTTCCGCGTCATATCAATAATTCAGTTAGAACATGCCAAAATAGCCATATAAACACTGGGATTTACATACTGATGTCCAATGTTTCACTAGTTACTAACATCCACGGCGGCAAGTAGCACAGTTTGAAGTCCATAACCTGTTTCGGATTCAAATTTATTCAAATGCTCTCCTATGACTTCAGTTTTTTGCTCAAGGTAAGCACGTAATCGAGGGCTATAATCAGCGTGCCACAGTTTCGTCTACTCAACATTCTTCTAAAACTATTCACGAAAGCTCATAGAATCACAGACTTGGCAACTGAATCCATGATGTGGCTCATAACCCTCGTCAAATGCATGCCCGTGTGTGGTTCGTATGTCCCCGTCGCAATATGTACCGCATAGAAACATCCTTCTGGAGGAAAAACCTTCAGTATGTTGGGTTGCACTTTTTACTTTCGTTTTCCCAAAATTTCTGTTGTATTGACGTGCGCATTCGAAGAAAGAGCACCCGATAATGGCCGTCAGCAGTTTCCACCAAGCATGTGTGATAGACGATCAAACAATGATTTACACAGTATGGAAGTGAGAATGAAGGCCGTTGAAGTACCTAGAGTGAGGTTCACAAGGTAATGTTTAGCTTCACTGAAATAAGACTTTGTTGATAACAACGATGACGTGGCCGGAAACCTTGGGACGCATTCCATTCAGCGATACTGCTTTTATTCCAACTCACGATTGTGCTGCCATCAGATAATACTGGGCTGACGGCGGATGGCCTAGGCGTCAACTATTACCAGACAAAACAATCGTTAGCCGCACTACTGGTTGTCTATTAAGTTTAAAGTTTGTAGAAACAATGACCGACAGTGGGCGTTATCAACAACATTGCCTAACTACATATTGCGTTTGAGACTGTGCAAGGTAACAAACAACCGTGGGCATAGGGCATTATCCACCGTCGTAGACATTATCAGTTAATGGAGCACTGATCATCAGTTTCTGGACTTCTGGTTTATCTAGTGCTATTCGGGTATGTTCTGCTAAATTAATGATGAGGCTAAACACAAGAGTCAAAGTAGACACGTAATGAAGGCACGAATACGCCGGGTTACAGCTCACATCTTAATGAGCAAATATTACCTACCGACTGTTGTAACAGAGCCTGACCGTTCCAACTATTTCCTACAAGTGCATGACAAAGTAACTGAAAAAATTCACACGCATTAGTAAACACGTAAATACGTTTCACGCCTGAAAGTTAAGTGAGGACGTGAACCTAGAGAACAATGACTAATTAGTGGACAAAGATAACAAGCCAGCTACAACGACCAGCAGTTAATGCTCATGACAGAGATTCCAGCGCACTTGTTCCGATGTGGGGTAGAAACCATTTTCACTCATTTAAGCGGATGCGCCTCATATGACGTGTCACAACGGGTGTCGTCCAATAATTATTATATGAACCTAGAAAACAAGTGAGCCAAGTACAAAGTATGTGTACTGTTACAAAGAACGGACGAAGTGGTCCATATGCTCGATAAAAATGTCGGGTATATAACAGTTTGTGATGCGGGGCGAGTTAATAGTACTCGTCCAACAGCTTTCACTGCATCCCACCAAAGTCACCAAACTAATGTTGTCACGCAGTACCTGAGATCCTGATAGAAAAAGTACAAGTTGTGTTGTCAGTCAAAGTTGAGAGGAGATGATATCATTTACTGTTGGATATTTTAGTGTGAACTCATAACAGTCGTAAATCTTCACTCCATCTATACTTCGATAACTTCGAAAATCTGAGCGTTCTCACGATAACAGATCACTTATTCAAAATGGAAATTGCCCTAAAAGCCATTATAAGGTGTGAAAAATGGACCAACACTTATAGTGGGCTCGTTTTGGTAGAACAAAATGTATTCGGTGAAAAGGTTTTCTGTTTCAGAGTGGTAACTTGAGACTTGTCTCCATGCGCCTCAATTGTCTGATCATAACCGGTTGCTTATAATACACCGAGTTGTTGTGGAATAGGTTCTTATACTTTAAACACTTGAAAAAAGAAATTTCGCAATAGTATTACCGAGTTAACTGTGACAGGAGCTTCGAGTGAAATATCTGCGAAAGCCATATTGCTTATGTAGAAACATACCACATCACACCGGAAGATTAAGCGCCTGGTTCAGCCACATATGTTTACCTATTTCAATGGCGCTGCATAAATCTGTTTTTCCAGGGGAAGGTATTTAGTAGCAAACAACGATTAATAAATTTTATTGTAAAAGTTTGGTTTGGCGTTATAAGTATTTAGTATAGCACACAAGGTGCTCAATAAATTGTCCGCAGTGGGCGTTAAACGGCGTAATGTGCAACTGTGATGGTGCATTGATGGAAACACAGAAATAAGCCGTGTTATTATGTGACATTTAAAAAACCACATACAAGGTAACGAAATTTGCCGGAATTATACCACACAGACAAATGCGTCATGTTCAGTTCGATGCATACATTTCAACAAAACACGACAGTCCCTCACTAACGCTTTTCAGAACCCCACTACAAAAAGTGATAGCGTACATCGAGAGAATAAACAACCTTAGTTAAATTTCGGGCAGATTCCAGGAATGCAATTTTTAGTTTATCATAAGTTGCTCTAACACCTGTTCATAATGCCCTTGCTCTGTCCATTTACTATGTGAGTTTAGTTCGACATCCGTTGTATGAAACCCGTTGCCCGGAAAATGTAGGGTTATATGTCTTCCAAACCTAGGGACTCTTCGTAAATAGTCAAAGCGTAGAAAGCCCTTGCTTACTAGCAAGGGAAATCGCACTAACTGCATCGCACTCTCTCTAAACTGACGTTCGAATATCTCACGCTGAATGCAGTGCAACTGGAACACTCGGCCCGGGATGTCAAGGAAGTGACAAATAAACTACTCAGTATAGGAACCACTGCCCTTGGATCGGTCTGAAATTTAGCATCCGCCGTGATATACGCCTAGTTCCGGGCAGCTGCGGAGCTTGAATGCTAATCGTAGATCCTTGATTTTTTCAGTTGTCGTAGTTAACAGATATTTTTTCGAAAAAAACGCTGAATAAGCCTGGTATCTGGTGCAGAAATTGAAATCACCGAAACCTGTGTCATAAACCCGTGTTTGTTTTAACTGACCGTTAACTGAAAACGACCTTAGGGTATATCGGTTTCGAAATTCGGTATGGCTGCTGTTGTTTTGGTTGGTTTCGTGTGAGAATGTTAACACAAGGATGTTCAAGTAATTTTTACATTTATTTTTCATTTTTTCATTTATGATTTTCTTTAATTTTTATTTGCAGGAAATGGATTATATTGCGACTTTCAAGGCGATGTTTGAGAACCGTGAATTTCGCACCTTCTCACAGTTCCAGGAGTGCCTTCAGAGGTACATGGAGGAGGTGGGCGTTATTTACGTTCGTGGGACGAGCCGTAGGTCGAAAACGGTTCTGAAGTACGGTAAGGTAAGGTTGCATGGTTCCCTGAAAACCGTGCAGATTTATCGTTGTACGAAGTATAAAAGGCGTAGGAGTGTATGCAGGGTGTCTAGTGGGTTAACTGTTGTTAGTTTTAGCAAATCAGTTGCAGGTCACGATTTCATGTGATGGGACGAAGTGCTCGTCTGGTTGCGTGCTCTTTCGAGCTAGAGCACAATATCAGTGAGTAAATACACTAAGTTAACGCCTTCACAGGTGTACTCAATAATACCAGACGCTAAATAAAAACACAAATAATTTCGAGAGACCAACAGTAACGATCCACGTCTGATCGTTGAGTTACGCGTAGCCCAAAAACGGATCCCCAAATTGAAAACAAGATTGGATCCAACGATTTCTACGGTACTATTAAAGAAATGCATCAATAATTACAAAAAGCAAACCTCAATCGTTCGCGACGATAGTCTCGTTCAACAAAATCAACAGCTTCTCAACAGAACCAGCAAGGTCAAAGGTCAGCCGTCACGCCAGTAAGCCAGGACAAGAATGGCTACTCGCGCCAAGAACAGTTAATGACAGAATAGTTCAATAAAACAAAACGGGGTGGATGAGGCAGTGGGAACAAGTGTCAGGTTAGGGGAAAAAAATAGAGAATGCAAGTGATGGAGACGAATTTTCTCAGTTCATGGATCAACAAATTTACAGCGCCCGCCAAAATTCGTCTGCATCTGGCAGACCGCTGGTAGTGCTGCACAGTTCTAGCTCCCTACCCACCTATACTTAATATAACTATCCACACGACATACGTTGGAGACCTCGCGAACCGTAGTGTCTAACAGTCTTGCTCCTCTAATAAACAAAGGCGACTCACATCTCTCCTCAATAGACCTGTCTTTGTGCGAACCTCTACAGTACGGACTAGTTCATCAGTGTCCGTCTCACATTTCGTAGCTCAGCCCAGGAGCCACTGGTCTCTAGTCAGTCCGTCGGATACAACAAGAACAAC
>LOND01000039.1:155156-165408 GCA_014220965.1 Paragonimus kellicotti
AAGATCGACAGGGCACATGTGAGTGTACTTTTTACCGTTCGATGTGGCTTCCTTGCATTCACATTCTGTCAGTTTCGGAAACACTTCTACCCCTACGGTAAGGCGTTTTGTAGTTTTCATTTCCGTTTACAAAGGTCGAGTCCCCATTCATGAGCGGTGGCTGGCGGAGTACAACCTGCCAATTCGACGGTTGGTGGGCCCGCAGCTTCGGCCTCTTGCAGCAGCCAACTTCGACCGTCACTATAAAGCCCTGCATAATGTACTTGAAAAACTGCATGACTGCAGCAGCCGCACGGCGGTGACGTGTTTTAACAGCATCATTGCATTTGCCAGTAAAATAGTGGAGCGTGCTAAGACTGGCTCACCTTTGTGTGACTTCCCCACTGGCTCGTAAATGAGCAGTATGCAACCGAGATGGGTGAGGAAGCCTGAAACAGGATTGTCCATGTGGACACTGCGGTGACCCGGTACAGATGGACAGCTATCGCTGTGATGCCGATCAGCTGATTTTTCACTCTGAATGCATCCAAATGGCGGACATAAACGAGTGTCCATTCTGTGGCAAGCAGCTTCAACCTCAGTCACCTGGTAGGTGCCCGTTTCGAATTGTTAATTTTGTCAGTTCAGTTGGCCTCAACCAGACCATGTGGACGACGGGACCCCAATGGTCAGCTGTTGCGTTCCAGAAGCAGAAATGATCCTAGATCTGCAGTATGTGGACGACATTGTCTTACTTAGCCCCTCTGCCGAAGACATGCAGACCATGCTGAACAAGGTGAGTGACCGAGGCTGGTTTGTATGGAATGCGCTTCGCACCTTCAAAGTGTGTTACTTCAAGACTGGGGCATTTCCACTCCTACTTTCTTTATTGCAGGTAATCCGCTTGAGACTGTGGACAGTTTCACATACTTGGGTAGCACTATCTCAGCTGTAATATTGCTGATGAGATATCAGCGAGGATAGCAAAGGCACGAGTTGCCTTTGCCAACCTGCGTCATCTGTGGCGTCGAAAAGACGTTCGATTGTCGCTGAAAGGAAGAGTATATAATGCTTGTGTACGTTCTGTTTTGCTCTATTGTTCGGAAACGTGACCTGTTCGCAAGGAAGATATTTGACCATCGTTATCTCCACCAACTAGCCCACATTAAGTGGACTGATCGCGTGAGCAATGCGGCAGTTCGCCGGCGCGTATTCCGGAACGCTCGGGATGCGCGATCAATCGGTCAACTACTCACGTTGCACAGCCTGCGATGGTTAGGTCACGTACTCCGCATGCCAGCTGAGCGTTATATACTGAGACCACCAACAGTTGGGTGAAACCACGTGGTGGTCAAGCGACAACGTGGTCACGAAATATGAGAACCCTGACTGCTCCACTGAGTAAAGTGGGTAGGTGTCGCCTGCCTGGATGGGGTCCTCGTGATCACTCAAACCGCTGGTTAGAGACGCTATCCGAGATGGCGCGTGTCGCAGTCAATGGCGTACCTGCATCCATACCATTTCTAGTTCTTTTATTAATTTTCAACCTTCTTAGTAACGTTTTCTTCTAGGATATTCCACGTCACTGTTGAGGCGAGCGGCAGCCCGAGCCACAGTACCTTTTGGTCAGGCTCATGGCTGCTATGATGATGATGATTGTTGGCACTTCCCCAGTGATTATGAAAACCAAGTCCCGCACACCACCCACAACGGATGTCGACTTAGACGGGCCCGCTGACAATGTACTGGTTACACACAAGCCGAAGAAGCGCGAATCAACATAACCTGGAGCAATTGTCCTGTTGATATAATTGGAGGAAGTGAGTTCATTAACATCGTTTTCTTGCAGATGGCGGATGTGGTGGACGAGATGATTACGACTGTATGTGATACAGGGCATCAGTCATCCGGAAGGACACGCAGAACGCGTGAAAACCAATGGCTACATCATGTGCTGAATGAAGGTGGAGTTAGTATGTACCAATTTCCACAGACTTCAAATACATAATTCACGTCGATATCCCCATGTGTTCGTTCTCAGTGACTTCAGACGTTCACCTGCGTTTCAGCATATAGCACTGTTTGGCATAACTAGTAAGGTAGGACAAATGGATGGAACAGTTATAAGTGTTAAGCATGGAGTACAGGTTTGCTTAACTTGCAAGGTAGGACAAATGGATGGAGCGTTTACAAGTGTATAAGTGTGCAGATTTGTTCGACATAATTCACGGTGCGGTACAATTTGATGGAGCAGTTATGATTGTCTTAAGCATGGAGTACCGGTTTGCTTAACTCGCAAGGTAGGACAAATGGATGGAGCAGTTATAGTGTTTAAGCATGGAGTACCGGTTTGCTTAACTCGCAAGGTAGGAAAAATTGGATTGAGCAGCTATTAGTGTTTTGGAAAAAGACGCCTGCTCCGAATTTTGAAGATAAGTTGTTCGCTTTTGTTGTCTTTTGCTTGTAAGTATCGAGCATTTGGTTAAAGTGTGTAAGCATCTCAGAAAAGCAAATTACCGTTTTTGCAGGTTATTTCCGATCAACTGTTTGTAAGTTAAGTTATTTAAGCCAGACAAACATCTTGCTAACAATATGCCCCGAGTCTCTTATCCTTGCCTTAACAAGCAGTGTGGCAAAAAGGTAGTGGCCGGGATTCAATGTGACATATGCGATAGATGGTGTCATCAATCATGTGCATGCATAAGCACAGAGCTATATAAACTGCACGGCAAATATTCTGACCTGTGCTGGGTCTGTGTAGAATGCAAGACTAGAGGAAGAAAGTCGCTTAGTCTTTCAGACAGATCGGAATCCGTAATAAGTGTTTCACACAACCCGAATCCCTGTACCCGTTCCCCAAACCAAGCCACTAACCAAACTGGGAATTCTGCTCCTGCGAAAACCGTGACTAAACGATACGGAACCTCGAAGAAGAGTGTGCACACTCCGACGGCCTTCTGCAAGCAGTCCGTACGCCCCACACCAGGAGGAAGCCCACTTGTGCGCTCAACTCCACTTACGTCAACGGTGATACGCCCCCAAGAACCACACCTTGGTCTCCCCAAAACCCCAAAAGGGCAATGAGGCATCTCAGGGATCACAAAAGACAACTACAAGTAAAGCTGCAGGACCTTGGAAACCAATAATTTTGACACCAAGTGGGCAAATGAAGGAAAACTACAGGACGCCCCCAAATTATCGCGTGCACCTAAGTCCCAGTAGCCCGACTAATGTCGATTCGGTGCTCACACGGATAGTGCAACATGAGGCACATCTACATAACCTCACGACCACTCTCCAAAACATATTAATGCAGTTAGACAATACTCAAGTCTCTTATGAGGCCACCCTAAAGAGGGACAGAAACATAATTATCCATGCCCCCGAACCGATCATACAGGATCCCAAACATAGGAGATCCTCGGAAAGACAGCTAATTCTAAGTATTCTGCGGAACGCTGGGCTACCCGGGGCGACAAAATGGCGCCGAGCGCATAGACTTGGTAAGTGGACTATAAGTAACACACACGAACATCAAGGGCCAGGTACGAGTTGGGTAATTACAGAAACGAACCCAGCCGGCTCTCTATTCGAGTCTTAAAGTACCGACGGAACATTCGAGATCTTGGTACTACGACAAAAGCTGCACACGAAACTTAGCTCCGATAATAGACCAGGATAAAGTTCGTGAGAGAGAGACAGGGCTCAATGCATGCATAATCTGATCGCGCATTGCGGTCGTATGATCGCTGCTATCAAGAATGAATCAATACAGACGGAGGCGTCTCGGGTGCACTCTGAACGAACCATGTCAGTGCAGGCATAGCAAAGTCACGTCCCCAGGAGGGAGCACAACACGGTTAGCAGGCACAATGTTAAGCGAGTTTAGCGAGAGATCAAAAACTATCGGAAATAGAACAAACTGTGCCCTACGTCGATGGCCGGTGATTACGCATACCCACATATCTCAAAAAACGAACCTATCCCTCGGAGGAAACCTCCGAGGGATTAAATGTTACCAGTCTGCGGAGTAGTCAGAAGGCCAGATCGCCGGAGCTAAAATGCATGCTGGCGAATGTATGCAGCCTCCTGAATAAGAGAGACGAGCTGCAAACAGCGATTCACTCCGTAGATATTTGTTTGCTCACAGAAACATGGCTCAAAGAAGAAATAGATTTGGGGGATTGGGCGCGTGGGTTCCAATGGTATCGCAGTGACCGTGACAAAGCCCTTGGAAGGGCGGTTGTATATTGCCCATACTTATTCGCATCACAATCATCATGAGGAATAAGGCAGTTCACCCGTTGAACCGTTACTGCGTTGTCGCGATTAATTACAAACCGACCGCACTGTCGAGCTTTTCTCCATGTCAACACCCCTATTGTTTAGTCTTCGGGGTGTATCGAAGTCCGGGTGCGCAACCAGAGGAAGACGAAGCATTGCTGAAATCATTCCAGTCGGTTTGTCAATCAGGCTATCGCATGCTCGTTTTGGGGATTTTAATGCTCCTAAAATCAACTGGCGATTGGGATCTGTTAGTCGAAGAGGCTTTGATCTCAAATTGCTTAACCTAGTCAATAATTTCACACTAACACAGCATGTCAGAGTGGCCACGAGATCCCGACCGGGTCAGATAGACTCAACGCTGGACTTAATCATAACTCGTCACAGCAGTGACGTCACCAACGTGTTGACAGCGGCACCATTCGGAAAGAGTGACCACATGACGATATATTTCTCGCTCCAGTGTTCTCTGTTGGTAAAACAGGCACACAAGGTGCAACTCTTTCACCGAATCGACCACAAAAACTGACATTGGAAGCTGATAGAATGACCTGGAATCCAACAGTTTCCACAGAGGACGTCCATAGTTTGTGGGCAAACTACGTCGGCAACCTCCGGACTCTTACAGATAAGAACGTCCCTCAGAAACAAGTCGGAGGAAGAGGTCGGAAGCCATGGGTTCGCCCCAGGGTCAAGAGAGCTTTCCAACGCAAATATGTGGCTTGGAAGGCGTATATTCATCAAAGAGGGTTTAAAAGCTTCATGAAGTACAAAAAAGCTCGAAACGAAGCAATTAAGGTAGCAAGGAATGCTCGTCTGGTCTATGAGCTCAACCTAGCACGTGATATCAAACAGAACCCCAAGAGGTTTTACGGTTATGCTCAGTCCAGGTCCTCTCTAAGAAAGGAAATTGGGACCACACTTTCCTATAAAGGAGAGATTATATCGACTGATAAAGGCATAGCGGACGCGTTCATGGCACAGTTTCAAAGTGTTTATCGCTCAGACAATGGAGTACCTGAGCCTCACTCCAACACCGTGGGTGCGGCCATGGTGGATCAGGACATTACGCCCCACGAAGTCGAGCGAGTGATATCCCAGCTAAACAGCACAAAGTCCGCAGGACCGGACCATATTCACCCGGCTATCCTAAAACCTTTGGCCAAATTGCTGGCGTCGCCTTTTGCCCAGCTGTTCAATCTCACATTAGAAACAGGGGTAGTTGTGAGGGACTGGAAACAAGCCACCATAATTCCCATCTTCAAAGATGGTAACCGATCAGAGGTTGGAAATTACAGACCAGTAAGCCTGACTAGTGTCGTCAGCAAAATCTTTGAGCGCATATTACGAGAGAGGATCTGCCGATTTCTCTGCGAGCAGAAATTTTTCAAAGCTCCTCAACATGGCTTTTTAAAAGGCAGATCTTGTCTTACCAATCTGCTGACGTTTTTAGACACTGTCACGGAGAAGTTGGATAGAGGGGAAGTGGTCGAGGTGTGCTACCTAGATTTCCAGAAAGCCTTCGATTCTGTCAACCACAGGCTTTTGGGCTGGAAGCTACGAGAAGCTGGAATATCCCCCAGAATCTGTAGGTGGATCCAGACGTTTCTAGTTGGAAGGTCGTGTAGAGTGAGAGTAAGAGGAGTACTGTCGGACGATGGTTCTCCGTTAAGTGGAGTACCTCAGGGGTCAATCCTTGCCCCTCTGCTCTTCCTGGTATACATAAATGACCTGACCGACAACCTAGTCAACCCATGTTACCTGTATGCTGATGACATAAAGCTGGTGGGAAATGCGTCGGACTCGGATGCCCTCCAAGAGGACATTCTGAAGATCTGCGAATGGACATTAAGGTGGGACTTACCACTGAATGTTCTCAAAAGTCATATCCTCGCTAATGCTTCCCACTCGACCCCCAGGTATATAAGGGATGCACATGGACGGACAATCGAGCTAGCAACTAAACAGCAAACGAGAGACTTAGGTATCCAAATCACTAGCACATTTGCTCCATCTGCACAGTGTGCCGCAGCCGCGACAAAAGCACGACGGGCGTTATACCGACTGAAATCCGCGATCGCCAACCCATGTCCAGCAGTGTTCATCCCACTGTACTCGGCCATAGTTCGCCCCATCTGGAATATTGTCCCCAAGCTTGGTCACTGTAGCTCATAAAGAACATAGCTGTCCTCGAGAGGGTACAAAAGCTAACCACACGTATGGCATGGGGTGTGAAGTGTCTAAGCTTCCAAGACTGACTAAGCTCGTTGAACTTATTCTCGCTCGAACGCCGGCGGGTAAGAGGAGACCTTATTGAAGTGTACAAGCTTACCCACTACACCGGCACAAGCCCCTTGGCGTGTTTGTTCGTGATACGTCAGGACAGAGATTTAAGAGGTCATAGGTTCACAATCAAAAAAACAAGATCACGGTTGGCTGTTCGATTTAACTTTTTCACTAACGGGTAGTCAACTCGTGGAAAAATTGCCAAATTGTGTGAGGCCTCCGGTAGATGTATTCAGAGGGAGCTAGACAAATGTTGGGGCAACCTTTTTCCTACTCTGTATTAATCGGATAATTATCTGCTTGCTTCAGGGCAACCAAGATTTGTCATCTCTTTTCTTCTGTCCCTACCCTTAGACCACTACCGAACGCAGTGCATCGACAGAAAACGCAGTCTGGTCAATCTCCGGATCACACCAGTCAAGCATCAGGACGTCAACAGGCGCAGGCCTTCATCAAGTCCTGGATTTGAAATTGAAAATTGAGCATGGTGTACTGCTTTGCCTAAATCGCACGGTAGGACAAACTGATGGAGCAGTTATAAGTGTTTAAGCATGGAGTACCGGTTTGCTCAACTCGCAAGGTAGGACAAATGGATGGAGCAGTTATAGTGTTCAAGCATGGAGTACCGGTTTGCTTAACTCGCAAGGTAGGACAAATGGATGTAGCAGTTATAAGTGTTTAAGCATGGAACTCTGGTTTGCTTAACTCGCAAGGTAGGACAAATGGATGGAGCGTTTACAAGTGTCTAAGCGTGGAGTTCTGCTTGACTTAACTCGTGAAGTAGGTCAAATGGATGGAGCAGTTATGTATTTAAGCATGGAGTACTGTTTGCCTTCACTCGTAGCTAAAAGTGTTGCAGGAAACTACCTAGCGAAAAGCATAGTACGCTGTGTGTGCCGAAATGGACCATGTAGGCCAATCAGAAGCGCTGAAATTCCCGAAACACACGGGATGACAGAACTCTATAGGAAAACCCGAACGAACGGTGTGACCGACATTGCACAATCTCTGCTCTCAAATGCACCATGTAGACCAATCACGGAAGGAGAAAGTCGAGAGAATCACACACTGACAAAGGTGTGTGTCAACATTGAAGACCACATCAAACGACGGCGAGATAGTTGAAATTGACAATGAAAATTAATTTTCGATCATCTCGAAGAATCGGAATGACACCCATAGTAAAAATGTTAAAGATTGACAGAAAATGCAAAAATTAGTTTATGCGAAAATCAGCGATCGACTATTGAAGTGAATAGGAACGAATTGGAACATAGACTGAACAAGTGAACTTGGTTGAATTGCGTCTATGCGGTTTATGGTTGCAAACATGCAAACACTAGTGATCGACTATTGAAGTGAATAGGAACGAATTGGAACATAGACTGAACAAGTGAACTTGGTTGAATTGCGTCTATGCGGTTTATGGTTGCAAACTGTGGTAACCTCTCAAGCGAGAAGTGCTTCATGTGTTGCTCGTTCAGCAGATCACCTCGTCGGCATTCCAGCGTACGTCATGATTCCATGGAAAATTTGCAATAGTGGTAGCAACCGACGGTTATGCATGCCGAATATAACTAGAAAATACCACCGACTTGCCCAGTTTTGCGCATAATCCTACGTTGCAATATGTCTTATGACGTATCTTACGTTCGCAGCTTTATAAAAAGCGTAGTCCTCATGATCCAACAACGGTTCAACCGTCATAAGTATAATCACGTTTTCCTGCCTAATTACATTCAGATTTAAATAAAAGCACGTGTTTCCACGTCTATGACATCGATTCTCATTATATTCCACCATTAATTTTCCTAAATAACGTAAAATGCAAATTTTTGTTATTTTTCAATTAATCCCTATGCCATTAAACTACCGCACACTCCTTGCTTACGTCTTCGGAAGATTAAAACAAAAAGATTTTCCAGTAACAGATTTCCACGATTTCAGGAACTGCAACACGCAACAAAATTATAACAACTTCGGTGAATTCCAAAAGATTTTTACCGCAAAGATTACAGAAAGGTTTTTGGTTTACAACTACGCGGGTAACTCGAAATTTGACCCAAATTTTCTCGCTGTCATTGTCTGACTATATTTTTTGTTCCTATTGGTGCCCTGCGCATCAAAAAGTTATATACGATTACTGTTATTCGTTACCGAATAACATACCAATTCATTAAATATTGAATTTTTGGGTTACATTGTATTCGTATCCGTTTTATACTGTATCCGTTTATATTGTTCCTACTGACAATGACTCGAGTTAGATCTAGCAGTGCTGGGACTCAACAAACACTGACTGAGGCGGTAAGCATTTGCGGCCGTTACGGGTGCAAGATGTCCGTACAGAACGGTATGCAGTGCTCCAAGTGCCAGAAGTGGTATCACTTTAAATGCACTGGCCTCAACGAAAACCAGTACAAACAGCTCGCTTCTTCAGCTCTACATTTTATCTGCATGAGCTGCAGGTTCGACGACAGTCAGAGCGCCGTTTTGCCGCTGACTAGTCACGCACGCACCGCGAAAAGTGGAGCGACGCAGAAAACCTGCGACTGCAAATGCGGAGCTCTTCTTAGCACCGTATGTCCTTCCATTTCTTCCATGGGGAGTAGGGTGGAGGAGTTCCAACGGACTCTGTCTGAGAATGAAGTTGGAACTCCAGTCCTTGAATGAATACATAGCGCTTGCTCTCCCTGGTGTTGCAATCACCAAGAAGGCAGTTGCCTTGTCAACTGCACATATAGAGGAGGCAGCCGCAAACATGAAAGAGAAAGCTCTCAGAGAAAGGAGAGTTGTCTTATGGGGCCGCTTCCCCACAACGTCTTCTCCAACTGAGCTAGCTAGGACAGTCTTAGCTTCTTCATTCTCCCCGGACGTTACCAACCTCGTACTCGCGAGCAGGCTACGCGCTAAGACAACCAAAAGTCCCTTGGCCTTTTGGTAACCTTGCCAGCCACGCTCACTCCTGAGACGGTTGTGGAGAAAACAGTGACTTTGAAATCCGCCAACGCCCTCCTGAAAGGCGTGTCTTTCGATCGCTGTCGACAAGAGAGGGCGAGGCGCGAGCAGCGGGTTAAGACTAAGTCACAAATTATGGCGGACCGGAAGCTACAACTGGAGACTAAGGTCGTAGTTTCTGCTCCAGTATCCACCCAGGCTTATGTGCCAGTGGTGGAAAGCGGGGACGCTGTTTCTGTAGTCGCCACTCCAATGACCGACGCCCCAAGCCCGGGCACAAGTGTCAAAGACACCGAAACTGCACAAAAGCCGTTTCACGAGTTACCTGAGCCAAAATCCACCAAAAGGCCCCGCAGAAAGTTCTTTCTTCCAAGAATTCGTAATAATGGGAGCCTGTTGGGGCCGCCTCCTGCGACTCAGAAAGCATTACTTTGGCCCGCCCCACTGGATACTTCTATCAGTGGTCCCAGCAAGCCGCGCACATTGCTCCTCTTCAAACCCTGCATCCAGCAGGTAAGAAAGTCAAATTTTCCGTGGGTGAAAACTCCCAAACAACCCCCCAAAATGCGGAATTTAGCAGGGGTGCAGAGGGTGCAAATTGCGACACCGAGATTGCAGCTCAAGCGTCCTGTAGAAACGCTGACGTGCACCCGAGTGGTGACGTCGCGCTCGCAGCCCCAGAGCAGGGTCATCAGAATTATCCTGAAGCACAGACCGAGTGCAACCCCACCACCCTCCTCAAATT
>LOND01000039.1:184768-228124 GCA_014220965.1 Paragonimus kellicotti
ACCCCCCCCCCCCCAAAAATTTCTAACGCCCGACGCAGTTTATTCTTGCCCCAGATTCTTAACCGTGAAAATCCTTCGGGTTGCCCCTCAAGAATCCACGAAGCGTTTGTTCGACTCATCCTATTCAGATACTTCCGTATAATAATCTAAAACAACGCTAAACACATTGCCATCTTGAAGTTTCCTCCCTAGCGGATGAAACAGTCACATTTTCAGCAGATGAAAACTTTCAACACTGTCAATTGGTGAATTTTCAAGCTACAAGAAGCAACAAGGGCCACGTCAACAGTGTCAGTTAAGCGCCAGTAGAATCTGGACGCACGTCAACATGCTGTTGCGCCAGTAGCCCGGGTCAAAGCCTTCAGATTAACTGCAAATATTGACCAACGCTATGACATTCACAGCCTATCTGCAGCACTATTTCTTCTCCCAATCTCCTCCTCGCACGTTCCTCATCTCCTCCAAAAGCAGGTGATCGTAAAAGCCTGAGTCAACTCAAGAATTAAATGGCAGTCAGACAGCTGGTTCAACCACAAACTCTTGCGCTTACGACAAGAATCTACAGATGGTATATGACAATGAACGGAAGTCTCTGAATGCTCAGTATACTGAGCTAACTTTGCTCAGGAAGAGGAGGCCCTGGAGTCTTCCTTGCTGAAAGTCTCATTAACTCGCATAATCAGGAACTTAAATCTCTGGAAATGTGACGACTGTGGCTTTGAAATAGCATTGCTGGCGATACATTTTTCATACACAAGCCGGAAGCTTCTACTCTGATTGTTCTCTGCACTTGCGGACACTTTGCCGGCAACAAGGAGAAACGATGAAAACGTTCTTCCAAAGTAGGGGTTCAGAAAACAGGTCCTGTAAGAGGAAACAACACGAACAAACATGAGCAAGAGCCAGTAAGCCGTGCGCACGACTTACACAAATGAAAAGTGATCGTCACACAAACGCAGCAGCAAGCTCAGTTACACAAATCAAATTCAATCAGTGCGCGCCTGCTGTTTCCGCCGCACGTTGCACGTCTTCTCGCGTTGGATATTGTTCGTTTCCTGAGCAGTAACTATGTTGGGGATAGCCTTATCTAGGCTCAGAAATCATGCTGTGATTAAATCTTCTTCTCACTTTATCATAAGTGACTTCAATGCACTCAGTATAAGCCGACCATTAGTTCCACCGAGATCGAATGTGGATTATGCAACTCCTCAACGAAAGCGTAAAGACGCCTGTTAGCTTCTTGAAGTGATGTCGTTCTGATCAGATTCCTCATTATTAAGACCAGTCTCAATAATTACAGCGATCTGGTATAGCCAGGGTCATAAAACTAATCATTGACCACGACAGTCCTTGTACGCTTATGGTTTTATCGTATTGTTGTAACAAACAGCAAGCAGGTCCACGGTCCCAAATTTTAATCCAACCATTTTAAGCGGAGAATTAGTGCACCGCGAAAACCGTATGCATTCTTTTCTTACTACCTATTCCGAATAGAATACATCGCTCTATCATGAGTGTTTTCAATCACTGTCAGGCGGAAGCTCGGCGGCCTACACGCTTTTTACTCCCTTGAAATAAATGCGAACCAGAACTCCACGATATCACTAAACTCGTGTGATAGAAAGCATCTCATGGCTCGCAGAGCATGAGCTGTCTATTTCAGCGTACGCAATCGACCAGAAAATATATACTGTTGGCTCCGTCGAATCGCCATCCGTGGGCGAACTTTTCGCCTTTCATGTAGATGCGAATCATTCAGGATGTACATTTCGGTGGTCTCAACCTGGCGCTCACGAAAATGCACCACAGCCTACGCTGCATACGTTCTCACAGCATGCAACCCGGACTTTATAATACCAAGTTAATAACCTATTATTCGAGCTTAGCATAGCGTGCGAAGTGCTCAGACAAATTCATCGGCCGGTCCTCGAAGAAGTGACGATAGTCGGCGAAACCTTCTACAAACGTCTTAGAAGAGGGACATGTACGGTATTTCTCTAGTGCGTTGGAAGTACTCCAGTCACGTCGCGTCTTAATGCATATGACCATCAGCAAGCTATCGACAACTAGCCTCACTGGCATCGATACTAGATAACGGTGCTTAACAAAACGCGCCATCTCCAATCACTCGACATCAACGTCTCCTCAACCGCCTTGCACAGCGTCTTCTAGGCCGGTCAGACAAACGAATATTGCGTGTCCTCTGAGACCTGACGAAGGTTCCAGTTGCGTCATAATTGTGGCGTAATCGTATCAAAACGTTGTCTCCGTGTGTGCCAATGACGTGTCCGACCTCACTTGAACTTGTTACTTGTGTTGATTGTTTCGCCCTGACAACCCTGTTCCATATAAATGTTATGTAATTAGCCTGATGACGAATAACCGAAAACGAGCTCGTTCGCTACACTATTGTTTTCGGAGTCAAGTTACTTGAAGAACTTTCAGTTTCTTCAGGAGTGCGAAGCTTATACAGAACCTTGGCAACATCTAGCTCATAGCTCTGAGTACTTCGAGTTGCTTTCGCGACTTCTGTTTTCTTACTGAAGTTGCACCAGAAGCGCAAATCTGTTCTCTAAATCCAGCGATGGTCTGCTGTTATCTAGTTGAGCCTGCACTGTTCTAAAAAATTTTAGCTTACTCATTGCTATCGCCGTCAAAGCCAAACAGTATATGACCCTTTCCTTCCGCCAATTCTTCGGTCTCCGTTATCACGGTTTCCCTCTCACCTTGAATAGGCCACTTTGAGTTTTTCACTCAGGTTCGGGCAATTCACTATGCTGCTTGTGCTTACTGATATTAGGTGATAAATATCCGTCAGAGGAATGCTTCTTTTGCTCCAGATAAAAACCGCAGTTGATCCAGAATATCCGCCAACGTACGATCATCAATTTCCGGCAGCCATCAGTGGTAGATATGGCTTGTGTATGCAGTGTACGAGGTTTCCCAACTCTGACCGACATGGACTATGTCGTCATGGCTGTCATCGCCGGACTCACAAGGCATTGGAGCCCCTATTCAACATTGCGCTTTCTGAAACGATAACAAACCACATTGTTGGTTGTCTCGTTTTACCATGTACTAAGTTCACTGCAGAATTTGATGCACCACCATTGGCAAAAGATAGGACCAATGACGCCGATCATACTTTTAGTTTTTTCATCAAAACATGTGAAGTCCGCTCGTGAACCGAATAATCCACAGACAACGTCATCGGCAAGTTGTCTGTGAAACCTTGCGGCAAAGATTATCAAGTTTATCGCTTTGGCTGAGTAGCCTGAGAAATCCAGCCGGAACCACTGTGGTTCAGCGATAAGCCGTTGAGGCCTAGGTTGTTGCTTCGATCGGTGTTGACTATGGGGACGTTCCCTATCCTAGTAGCATTTTTGTTGTCTCTTCTGTTAGCCAGAACTTATGAATGAAACATTGCGTCAAACTAAGTGGTGGAGCTGAACTGTGCGCTTTAAGCAGTTTGGGAACTGGGGGGCTGAAGCTCCCAAAAACGTAACTGCAAACGGCGAATGAAGCGGTGATAAGATCATCAACGAAGGTGCTTGTGTTCAGCTTGTCGCTGACGCCAACGCCAAGCCCTCCAAAATCTCTCACAACACAGCTGTTCCTAACGCCGCAGAATCACTTGCAGCAGCAGTAGTAAGTTGCCAACACCACGATCGCGGCTTGTGGGTCCGAGCTTGTGTTGCAAAATTTGGAGGAACGTTGCATGTCAGCAGGACTCCAGTGGATTTCGCAATGTGATGCAACCTTTGAAAACAACCGGGAAACCGATACGGTGCACCTACGAGCAACTCTGCTTTGAAACTCTTATTAAGCACCTAATCCTGAAACCAGATCTTTCCTACTGGAAACCACCAGATGAAAACACCTGACGGAACCTTCTGACAACTTCGACCAAAGTACAGCCACGCACGGAGCAGCAGAGTCCTCAACTCCGATAACGGCTCAACAAAATGTTTTCCCAGAGTGGCAAGCTATCGGATGTAAACTTCCGCTGACAGAAATACTGTAATCAAGTGAACAAAGTCCATGAACATAGCCATCCCATCCACTTGACCTCCCAAAATCTTCTGAGAGCGTTGTCTAACACATCTGGCATGTACAGTAAGTTTTTCAACTCAAGGCACTTCCATGAGTCGAACAAGCCGGAGACATTCTCGTTCACATAACGCTCCCCAGTAAACATACGGCCGGGAGGATCAACACTTCCAAGCCAACCCCATCTCGAACAAGTCCCCCCAGAAAGTACGTTCTTGCCGACTACTCGTGAGTTGGGCTTTGCCCAGTTGTAACGGAACACCTAGCCCTATTTAAAGCAGTCATCTCTTCACTCGTCACAATATCTGATAGTTGGGTAATGACACCTTGGGCGCTTGTAATTAACCAGAATTTTTGGAGCTGCGCGCACACCAACTTTCGATGTTCGACAAACAAACACCCTAGGCTAAGGTTGCTTCACGAAGAAAGGTAACCCGAAATCATGAGAGCTACAGAGACGTGTCTTCGGCCGGATGCGAAGGAAGTAGAAGTAAATTTAACGAACCCGAATGTATAACGGGAGAAATGGATTGGTGAATGGGGAGGCGAGTTATCGCCGTCCTGTCAAGTTATACAAACCATATGGGCTGGACAACACACTGCTAATTTTGATATCGGTATCTGTTTGCTCAAACTGGCCTTTGCCGTAATCTCCATATTTTGGGTTCCACATGGAGTCTTAAGGGTTTTATACCGCCCACATTGGTCAAAGGGCGGATCCCAGCACTGAAACGGCTGCAGATTGCAGCGATCACGTCTCCACTTTGTTCAACTTCGGTCATGCCTGTTCTGAAGTAGCAGTTGATCCATTAACATTGCGCGATTACCCGGGACCACAGGAAGATAAAAAACTACTTTGTAAGATTCGCCTAGAGCTTACCGTCTTTGCCTTCTGTAGAAAAATTTAAACAATAGAGTTAGGTCACTATTTGCAAGGCGATCAGCTTAGTCGTTCCACTGAGGAATAATGAATGCAATAAGTCATCCCGTGGCATCAGCACACGTATCAGAAAACAGACTTATAGTAAACGTTATGTGTGGATGCAACTCAAATAAACTTAGATCTCGGTAGTTTGTATCCAATATGGGCTTATAAGGAATAAACTACAATGAGACTGCTCATACTGACAGATATGAATTGCAATCATTTGCAGTATCTCGGCTAAGACAGGACTTTAATCGGTTTTAAAAGCGGATATTTAAAAATGTTTACACAAAACATGGCAGCTGCGGTCAACTTACAGAATCTCACTCGACTGATAACAGCCAGAAAACAGCGGAAACCACTGCCGATAAGCTCAGAAACAAGTTCTTTGAAAATGTCACTGGAGTCCTCTTGGAGTCCCATTACGGCTCCATCACACTCGATGAACTCTCCGTCCTCTGCGGAAAAGAATGCATTACTTCGCCGTTCTAACCGAAGTCGAAAAGGTGAAATTTGACAAGCCTCAGAGTAATTAAACCACACCACCAAGAGCGATAAAAGATGTTTGAGGGTAACCAGAATCCAGTCAAAATTGACTAAAGTCCCACGGTGGAGGTGAACTGCTTGCTGACTGGAGGCAATACGAATTAATGCCACTACACATCGGTGGTGAGCTCAATACGAGTTTCAAATTGTTATGACCCGCTGGCCAACGATAACGATAATGTCTAGCGCACGACTATAGTACTACACGAACACGTAACACCGAGCGTAACGATAATCAGAAACACCAGAAGAACACAGAAGACCTTGACCTTCAGTCGAGAATGTATTTGCTCTCTAACCAAAGGTAACATTGCAGACCAGCGTCTGTTTTCGAAGATAGCTCGAAAAAAACCTTTTTGGGGAAAACAGACTTTCCCCAACATCTCCCGTTTGAGAGGACAATTATCCGTAGCACTTGGCTCGAGGGTCCAGCTGCATAGGACGATGTGGGCATCTATTGCGGTCAGTCCAACGTCTGGGTAGGAGGTTGGTTGTGATTTCTGTAGTGGACGTCGGAACTGTAGAAGTGTCTGTGTCCGGAATTGCAAACGTGTCTAACAGGATATCCAGCGGAAGCGGAGGCTGGTCATCTGTCGTTGTTGAGTTCGCGCGGCGAGGGCGTAACTGGTTGCGCGTGACGTTTCACGTGGTGGCACTGTCGGAGACGTCATACAGCACTCTTCCGTGACGAGCGTCAGGTTGCGTCCGTCCAGTTATTGCGACCCTGTCGATATTCACGAGCGTATACGGCTTCTTCAATAGCGAAACAGTCGTTGGAGCGTGGGCCGGGCTCCTGCGTTGGCTCATTCGTCGGAATGAGAGCCTGATGCACTGTGCGAAGCTTGCAACCCACACGAGCTTCGGCTGGTGATCAACCGTCAGATCTTGCAGGATTGGGAGTTGTGCGGCAGACGAACAGGAACTCCTGTAACACCTCGTCTGTGGTCCCTCCCCACGAATTTCGGTAGCGCCCGAGATTTCTGGTGCAACCTCGAGTTGGAGATATGCCTCCGCCAAGTCCAGTTTGGCGAAGCAGGTGCCACCGTTGAGCATAGTGAATATGTCGTCAGGCACTGGAAACGGATAGCGATTTGGCTCCAACGATGCATTCAGACCGGTTGAGAAGTCACCACAAGATCCCGATGGATCCGTTGGACTTCTTCACCACGACAATGGGAGCGGCCCACGCGGAGTAGGAGACCGGTACCAAGACACCGAGCTGTTTCAAGTAGTTTGAGTTCCTGGTCTACGAGCGGCAGGGCCGCGTAGGGAACCGGCCGTTTATGACGAAAGACCCGTTGACCGCCAGGGCAATAGCTGCAGCGTGGCCTGGGTACAGAAGCAGAAGCTAAGGTCATCTTGGAACACGCGAGTGAACTGCTGAATGATGTCGTCGGACATCTTCTGAGTGCGGCAGGAGACCGCACCTGGTTGCAGATGGCCCGGATCGGGACATCCAGAAGACCAAGCGGTTCGATCCAGTCAAGCCCGAGTAGATTGAGACCAGAGTTGGAGACGTAACACGTCCCGCCTATGGTGGTGCCACGGCATGACACTGAGCAATGCAGTCTTCTCGTCAACTGCACCGAGCCACCACAAGCACTGATTGCCGTCTGAGATGATTTTTGGACAGGAGGGCTGCCCAGGGATCGCCAGAGCCTCTTGGAGATGATGGTGATGTCGGAGACAGTGTCCAGCTGCAGGCGAGCCAAACGACCATCGACGTGGACGGACACGAACTTTCGGCGATCAGCGATATTGACTTGAAACGTCGCCAGCAGACTGTTAGATCTGCCGGCTGCACGGGACTCGGCATGCTTCTTGAACTTGGGGGCCAACGTCGGTTTGACCCTGTCCATTGTTTGGGGCTGACAGAAACCTTCCTTGTGGCCGGCCGTGTGGCACCACTGGCAGCGATGCTGTCGAAAGGGGCAGAACTTTGGAAATGCCATGCACCGCAATATCGACAAGCTGAAGGCTGCTTCTTGGCATCAGCAGGAATTGGCTTGGTGGGCCGTATAGGAGATTTCGGGCGAAAACTGGAGACGGCCTGAACTGAGCGGGGCGCCCGGTCCGGATGTTGGATCATGGCAGAGTCGTGCCTGAGGTTGACCAACCTCTCGCATTCGTCTACGATCTGCTCCAGCTTGATATTTGGCTCCCGGTCGATTTTGGCTAAGAGCCTGGTACGGAGGTCAGCGTAGCTTGGTGATTGCAGACCGCAGATGAAAACCAGGCAGCGGAACTGGTCCTCTGTGAGCGAGCCAAGCTTGAACCGTCCGCACTCACAGTTGACGAGACCAGCATAGGTGACAAAAGTCGTCTATGTCTCGTTTGACCAGTTGGAGGCACTGGAACCGCGAGTTGAACAGGGATGAGGTATCCCCGAAGATTCTTTTTCAACTTCTGAATCGTATCCGCGAAAGTCAGGGTTCGCGGTTCGGCGGGCAAGATGTAGTTGGTATAGCGGATGTGTTCCGCTGGGCCCAATTTCCGGAGGAGTAGACGAACTTTCGTCTCGTCATCGCGGGGTGCCGGTTCGACGGTGAACGTATCTTCGTGTCGCTTGTACCATGCCTCAAAGGAGACACCAGCTGGGTGTCATACAGGAAAGCGGGATATTCCTGGACAAGTGATCCACGGACAGCGGATCGACAGAAGTGGACGGCCCCAGCGCGGCAAAGCAGGTGGTCAGCACTTCCATCAGTCGGATCTGCGACTGCATCATCTGCTTGAGATCTGGGTCAGCAGACATAGTTCAAAAAGAGAGAGAAACAGAAACAAAGCACAAGACTCCGTCGCCAAATATGTTATGACCCGCTGGTCGACGATAACGATAATGTCTAGCGCACGACATAGTAGTACACGAACACGTAACACCGAGCGTAACGATAATCAGAAACTCCAGAAGAACACAGAGACCTTGACCTTCAGTCGAGAATGTATTTGCTCTCTAACCAAGGTAACATTGCAGACCAGCGTCTGCATATATATAGTCTCTGAACAGCCTTGAAGAAATCCCATGTTAACTGATGCATTAAAAAGTGGGATGGGCCAATCAGAGACACCGGAGAAACGTGCGCCAAAATTGAGTTTTGGCACGTTGTGACGCGAAAAGATCAAATTCAAAATCACAATTTATTTTTCGAAGATAGCTCGAAAAAAAACCTTTTTGGGGAAAATAGACTTTTCCCAACACCAATAAAGACCCGCTTCTTCTCTCGGTACCTGTCCAAAGGTGGTAGAAAGCTTCGCGGACGACGCTCGTTCAACACGTGAAGTGATCACCCCTAACACCACGGCTCCTGACGTGGCCGCTCTTGCGTTTCCAACCTAGTAACTGTTCGCCAGCATAGAGCCAAAGCAGTTGAGTGAAAAGACCGAGTGTGCATTATTCTGCTGGACATCTCTACAGCCTTTGACAAAGTAGAACAATGCATAGTACTTTCCAAATCACAATGGTACCGAATCAAAGGAATCTTCTGTGCCGGTCCGAGGCGTATTTCATCCGATGCACCTTCTCTGTATTGATGACACTTGCTCGACAAAAGAAAGTGCCCTTTGCGGGGTGCCGCAAGTGACCATTTTGTGAACGTAGCTGTTTATCCTGTAGTTCTATGAAATGCCGTTGTTTCTCTCTCCAAGCGTTATGTTGTGTGCAGACGATATCCATCTTTCGAGGATTATTCGAGACCCAACAGACAAGTCCAGCTTGCAAGCAAATCCCGACACCCTTTGCAACTGGTGTAGATTTAACAAAATATCTCTGAATGTCGGCGGAATGCAAAGCGTTGAGTTTTGTCTTAGACGTCGAGCATCTTGTCAGATTGATAGTGCTAGCCTTTGTGCCTCACAACAAGGGAAGGATTCAGTGTTGACTGTCACTTAGGATCTAAGCCTGTCTGTCAGTTACAGAGCGATGCCAGGCAAAGCTCCTAACGTCTCTACATTCGTAGACCTTAGCCTGAGCTGTCTCAGTTCAAAAAGTTTTATCCTCACTTACCCTACCCTAGTGTGCTCACCGGTAAAAGTAAACCTTCGAGCCTGTTTGCCCTATCTTCGTGAAGGTGTCTTTTTCCTGTGAAACTTCGACACTGGACTACGGAGCAAGTTGACGCTTTAAAATACCTGTATTACTGAGGAAGACTTCAAGCTTTGAAGCTGCTCAACAAGAAGCTTTGACGGATCACAGGAAATATCACACTTACTGGCAAGAAGGTAACTGACCCAGTCATCCTTGCTACTCTGTGCTACCCAACGCTAAACACGCAAGTACAAGTGGGAGTAGATTCTGTCTTCATCAACGGTACCATCTGCTTTGTCGTCCTCATTCGCTTGCAGTCCACCTAGTCCCGCACTGGAACTTACAACACGAGTTCACTCTAACCGCAATCATTGGCCCGTTCAGGCTGGGATTAAATGAATACATTCGGGTAGCCGCAGATATTCTCGGTCCCTTTCCACTCTGCCAACCACCCCCCGATATGAACGGCAGTCAGCACAGAAAGACTTACGTAAATAAGTTCGACCGGCACGTTGCTGGGTGTCTTTCCGGATGCTATGTTTGATAAGCGCCGGTCTGCTTGTATGTTTTTTTAAAAGAGCGCTTGTCCATCTGCTGTGTTGGACACGTCTGCAATTGTTTGACGTGAACAATCGGAATTCTTCACCGTGCTATTTTCTCATTGTCTCCACTCATCTGTTCAACTTTCCGCTTACGGACAAGTTTAGCACTTTCGCAACCGATATCTCCTCAACTCAGGAATGCATCTGACCGCAGAACATTCGTGATACCAGCAACAAGTGGATCATTAACAAGTAGATGACTTTTCTGGATCTACAAACAACATGGGAACCCGTGAGAGTCGCTGAAGCTAAAATGAGAGTTGTTGGTATGCAGCCGCTGCAGATTTCGCCAAGTCGTCTGGAACCCCAGATGTACTCTTTCCACTACGTGAAAGAGGTTGAGTTCGGTTGCCACGGCAAACCCTGTGATCATCCAGAATCTCCTTGAATTTACCGGTCATTGTCTGAAGCTCTGTGATGAGCATGTTTGAGAGCTCTGGATCGAATCGTCAGGTCCATCTTCCAACACGTGACCGACATGAATTTCAGGTTCTTTAACTGTTGAGAAGCCCTGACTAGCACAGATTCAAATGGCCTGGAAGTGCCTTTGGCTTTCTATGAAATCCTCGGTGACCCCGTAACCCGGGCTTTTCGAGATACACCCGAAACCGGACGACAGAGGCGAAGAATGTTGGAGAAAAAACCATCAAAGTTCGATTGATCTCGAGACTTCAACATCAGGAGCATCCCGAACTCCGGTATTGACGAACATGAACATGACAGAAACCACTGAAAATTCCAGACCTCTAATCTTGGAGTGGCAAATGTGAAAACTTAGCGTATTCATCGCATATCCCTTCCAAACCCCTCACCGAAAGAACGCCAAACATGAATCCTCACGATCACTTTTACCTCCCAATGCATGGCAGCATTCGTCCAGCAACGTTATTGCCATGGGCGTCCTCGCATCCCTGGCAGGGCATCGTCTTATCCTGATCGTTCCGAGGAAGAATATGAGGAACTGAATTCCGACAACCTCGTTCGCGCTGGTCAATTTACAGTGACCTTAGCTGATTTAGCAGTAAAACGAACGATTCGCATCCGACTTATGCGGGATCGGCAGTGGTTCTGTCGGTCATACTGTAAGTGAACTACGTCACTCACAGGCAGTGCGCAATCCTCCATTGTCAACTGTGCCGAATACAGTCACACTAGCTCACTTGGTCCAGTCTATGGACCTGGTGAACTCCGTGATTTCTGTTACGCCTCAAAGCCCTGGGTAGTTGCAGTAACTGTGTTTTAGCTTAGAGCTTCCGTTTTTGACTCCAAGCTGGGAAGTGATGGAATGCTGCCATCTTGCGCTGGCAGAGTCGTAGGTAACGGTGCTGGGGCAGCCCTTTATGTAAGAACCCCAGTTCTGAAGTTTCATCTTTATCGTCAAAAAGTTAGTGATTCCTGAAGCAGTTTTGCATTATCCGTCTGACTATTGCTGACATTTGGCTGGCTGGAAAGCCCTATATGACCTGCGTTTACGGACTGTACAGAGGACGAATCCATCTTTACAGGTTCGGAAGTTACCAGCCCTCTGGGCTTCTGTTATATCGTTTGATGAGGGACTCCAATGCTCCGGAAATAGATCCCCCGCGTTCTCGTAAATGGGTTCCGGAGGGTCCACCGCAACGTGTCCTCCAATTACTGGGGACATTCGTTTTACCCTTGAATCAGACTTTACAAGCAGATGAGACGGTCATACTCTCCCCACGTTGAATGTGCTCCTTCCAGTGAAAGCCTGGCAGTCGATAATCTCGAAGTCATCGCCCCGTTGGGGTTAAACGATCATGCAGTATTCTAGCCCAAGTGAGTATGTAACGCACCTGACCTGTTCCTGCATCAGTGCCCGTCGAATCTATCACAAAATGAATGCAGATACAATGCTTGGGTATGGATCTTCAACGGAGGCTGAAATGACACTCCCCTTGAGCCCTACAAGATTTGACAGCCCTAATTTGGAAGCTGCGAATGCGTTAGCGGCAGCATTTTTGTTCAGAAATCTTCAGTAATTAGGACAAACAGCAGCTGTTCTCTGGTTAGACGAAATCAGAACGGTCGTGACCACTACACAAACTGCTGCGAGCGAAATTGCGGTCATTCGGCGCCAACAAACCAAACGCTGTGATCAATCACTATACGGAATTTGTTTGCGAGCAGCGCAAATGAAAACAAGTTGCTTGTGCCTCAGATTTGAACAGCCGGGTAGCTCAGGGAAAGGTAGTTGAACGCAGCACCGGACAGGCTTATCAAAACGTGAAAGTGCCTATCGTCCGGTGAGGATCGTAGTACCGTTCTTCTCTTCAGAATGGATGCAGTTGTTCCAACAAGCTCAGAACGCATAGTGTTGCTTTTGTTATCGGGTGTTTGACTGGTCTTCAGAATGTTGAGCTCGGTTTGATTATCGTTGAAAGGCGGTAGGACGTTTTATTATCTTCCCAAATAAACTATACTAATGATCTTTGTTCTTACTCCAGCAACTGCAACAACTTCTCTTATTATTATCCAGTCTGAGCTCTATGAATGAAACGTTTTCCTTCATAGTTTTTCGTGACTAACTCAGTTTATGCCGTTCCTTGGCACGCAAACAGCCGCTTGCCCCGATCTAACCGATGACCGCTTGTTCAAGCGAGCTAAATTCCCTTTTATCGCCCCCCATTACTGAACGTTATCCAGATGTTCATTTCTCTATACGGGCACATTCTTTTGATCAATCTTTGGAGGGTTTTCATATGCTAGGTTGGGTAACTTTTCTTGTATACTTATTTAATTACTACCTTATTAAATACAGTTCTCATTAACGCATTTTTATTAACTGTTTCCAGGACGAACTATCCTTCTTGTCGTTGGATATTGGGGAAAGCCATTGTCAGCCCGCCAGATTACCCGTAATTCGGTGCGAACCTGATTTGTTGGCGAACGATGCAATACTCAGTGCCACTCAAACGACCGCCTTTCTGATTTCGGCGATTTGGTACCTCAGCACGCGATACGGTATCAGACAGCAGAAGGAAGCCCACATATTTATTCCTAAGCAACTCATCGGGTGGGGTTAAAATTGTTCCCCCCATGCATTATGTGTAACGGACAACCCCCGGCCGCCAGAAGCATGGAGGGTGTGGATACAAGTTCGATTACTGCTGTGTTGAATACTTTTTGTGAATGATCGAAAGAATTATAGTTGGCAACGCTTCGACATTGCGCTGGGGGACAAAAGCAGATAAGTCTTGAATCTGATCTACTCCGACCATGAAGAAGAGAATGATCTGGGTATGACGATCAGTGTATTCCAATAATATTGTGTTGGCCAGTCTCACAAGTTATCTAATGAGTCTTGACGACCAGAACGTTGTAGCGATTGAGCGGCCGCTGGGAGTTAGAAAATCAACGCTATTCAAAGTATTGTCAGTTGCAACAGTGTAGCCGCTGCGCAGCAGAAGATGAACGACCCTAACAGTTGAAACGGAACGCAGCGCAACGAGATTGGTCGGGCATAGGAAGGGCTCGCAACTAACCTCTTTCCGTTTTGCGGCGGCGATCGTAAATGGCGGAAGCATAATTTACAAGCGCTCAGTGGAAACCTGAATTATGTGTCCAAAGAGGAACCATTTTCGCCATTCTGTCCAGCAGTGCAGGCCAACACTCGTCAGAGTGATGAAAAAGGAGTCAGATACCTAGCACACGTTGAATGGCGTTAGAGATGAATCTGGATCAAAAGGGGTTTAGGCACATAACTGATTTCTTCGTCGTAGAGGGAGATTTAACTGTATTCCTCGGTTTGGATGTCGCTTAGACAATGGACTTCATGGCTTCCCATCACGGCCGTTTTTATTATTATGTTGTAGACCTCTCCATTGTTCGACCAGTACTACCCTGTGCTTGATTGGATTTTGTGTCGCAATCAAAGCACTGCCACTCCCGAGAACGATAAAGTAGCGAACGAGGCTTGTTTTCTACGTTCCATCATCGGGCCAATTACAACAAAATAAATATGAAAACAAAAACTGTGGTGAGTCATGTACGTGACCAAAAGAGGTTATGAACAGCGCGTTTGTTGTCAGTTACGCTAGCATTGCTCAAAATTGTGACTTTAATTGTGGGCCAGGGGACTCCGGTATCCGCGCGGTACTGTTAGTCTTTCTGTAACCAAGGGCGACGTACCGGTTGAGTTCCCATCAGGACAGCTTCACTAACCATCCGTGAAACATTGAGGAACGCGTTGAATACTCTGCTCGAGCTGAAAGTAATGGCGTCAGTAGACGAGCCCTATGACTGGATAGGTCAGGTTGCAATAACGTTGGGAAGTGCCGTCATATTTGCGTATGCGTTTGCCTCAGGCAACCGGATGCTGCAATCTGTGGAGAACAATAAAGGCTATCGGCTTTTGAAGATATTTTATCCAAAATAATCCAAACCCGCATTTTACGAAAGTTGGTTTATCCTTCTCGTATTGGCAGCTGATGTTGGATGAGGAACCTAGTTATCTAGCCACATCTGGTCCTCAGTTTGGGCATTTTCAATGACTTCATTTGCATTTTGGAGCAGAAGTATCGGGCGGAATCTTCTGGAAATTTTCCATTTAGGCACTTGGCAAGCTCGAAGGATGGACGTGTAGCAGACGATATGTTGATATTCAGGAGAACGGGTGCAGAACGTGGCCGGAGCCTTGAAGCCTTTCCGTAACAATGCTTTTCGCAAGGAATAGCGTCGTCGTGATATGGGGTTATTTTTCCTATCTGGGAGACTCAAGAGCAACCCGGACAAAGTGAAAGGGTCCGGAATCTGCCGTCCCCCGAGGATGTTAAGGCACTTTTGCGTCTTAGTAACGTGATTGGCTGCCTGAGTGGATTTCTCCGAAGATGACTAAAGTACTGTGCCTGATTCGTTAACGTACACACAAAGGAATCACCCGAATGTGAGGCGACGCCCAGTGGTCTGGTTTTGACGGAACAAAAAGGTTAATTTCAGTAGCTCCCGTTCTTGCATTTTACAAACCCCAGTTTCCTGTGGCAGTTGAATGTGATAACAGTCGGAATAGCTTCAGCTGGGTTAGCACAACTAGGCAGACCGATTTATTACAGAGGTCGGAGTGTTTGGACTGCGGTGCGAAACTTTACGAGACTCGGAAAAGAAATTCTGGCAGTGGGTTTCGTTACGAAACGTTTCAATATCTACAAATTCAACAGGAAGTTAGCGGTACACGTAGCTCACAAAACCTCTGATAGCAGTAGTGAAGAGGACACCGAGTGCCCAGCGTCAATAAGGGATGGTCAGCAGGCAACAAAAGTTTGGCTGGGCCAGTCCACCAGTTCGGAAACCAAGTAAACATTGCTGACATTCCTAGCGCCTATATACACGGTGCTGCAACGGCTGGTTCTGGGTTCGAGACCATCGCATTTAACGGACTAGAAAATGGCATCGGTGTAGGGAGGGTGCGGCCCCTGGCTCGATGATTGGCTGGCGCAAAGGTTGAGGTCCTGGTGTGAGATGGAGTATTCGTTATTGGAAATGATCATCTAAAGGAAGTTCAAGTTTCTGACGTGATCAATAATCATCGCAATCCGTTGTTGTTTCCTCTCAAAATATTTGTGAGCTATTAAAAATGCCGACCCTGCCGTCTGAAGGGCGACTAAGCAATGGCGGATTTGTAAGTGGAACACCCGAGAAGCCACTTCTGGCAGACCGAAAATTTAGCGAGTAATGGATGAGTTACCAAAAGTGCTATGTGAGGATATACTGTCTAAATGAGCTACGTATAGATCGGTACACTCGTTCACCTTTTTCTAATTGGATCATTTATTTTGACCGGACTGCTTCTTTCACTATTATTATGGACAGTGATTTTTGATGGAAATTCTTTGCATGGGTCTGGGACAAAATATCCGGGTGGACAAACTGAAAATTAGTGGTTACGGCAATAACAAATGTTAATTGGAGGTAACCGCCAAGATTATTCAGTGTGGTGGGTGTGCAAAGTGGCTCAACCGTCGGTTTAGCGAACTCTCAAAGTGGAATTGTGAATTGTATGTGGTTCATGAGGAGCTACAATGGGTTTGTGGGTCATGTATGAGCACACTCGCTGATTGTGCTACTGCTGTGCACGCTGAAATGAACCGATATGAGATCTCTGGGGGTACAGCGTAGCCTGCTGTGTTCAACAAGGTAGATAATAAAACATAAGGTAAGAGATGATAATCCGAATGATTCCGACACCGGTGTTAGAACTTCTAACACGGCAAACGGCCAAGTTGACGACCTGGGTGAAAAAGGAAAAGAAAGCTGCTGCACAGAATGGTTACCCGCCAGTTTCGGTAACTGAGTTGGAAGCTGAAACTTCTTCCAGGGTTCGGGTTGAACTTGATATCCCCGCTACTAGCAGGATGAGTTGTAGAGAAGTAACAGCCGTATAAAAGAGTATAAGCAATTGAAGGGGGGACTGAGGCATTATGGAGCAGCGGGGAAGCGGTTAAAACGAATACGGGAATGGGCGAGAAAGAGGTTAGTTAACTATAGGGGTTAACTAGGGAACTTTCTTGAGAGTGGAAATACAACAGCAGTTATCAGCCTAGTCTATAGCCAAGGAGATCTTTTGGTGAAGACCTTCTTGAGTCTTGAATCTGAAGAGGACTCAGTCGTTGGTAGAAGCAGGAACGTCGTCATCATAAGCATCCCTGAGCACATCATGAAATAGGGTATTGCTTGGGAAAAACGTTTGGGATTTCATTTCGTGAATCTCTTGTGGCAAACAAGTATTGCGGAGCCTTCAATGAGCAACGAAGTTGAGCGGGTGGCAGGCGAATACATACAATCATAGGCCCATGATGACTAAGTCCGCCAACCTCAGACACTGAGATAGGTTCTTAGCGGTAGCAGGGCAGATATGCACAACTACCTAAGATCGAAGTACAGTGAAACCAGACGACTCTACAGCAGAGAAAATAGTTCGCCACCCCGGTTGTACTGAGATATTGTTTGAAGCGCAGCAGTGTACCAAAGATTTGGGACCAGGGGTACAACTAACACGGCCAACCGTAGATCAACAAAATGAAAAGAAATAAAGAAGATTCACCCCCATCTTAATAGCTTCTCAAAGAGGGTAGCATGGACACCTTAACTTGTAGTTAGGAGCAGGTTGAAGACATGCAAAAATCGGGGGAGTATTCAGGTATAATAACTGATCCATGGATTGCCCCTCGAATCAAAAGAGTTCAAACAAAAGGTGCTTGCGAAATGTCCCTGGTTTCCTTGCGTACTAGCACTGATAACCCGGAGGGATGAACCCTTAAGCGAACAGTGTCGCCGTGGTTAATGAGACACGGTCACGGCGAGACACGTCTGGGGATATTATTTGCTGTGATGGGTACCTGAACCACACGATGGGTGAAAGAAAGGTAGATTGAGTGGAACGTTCTATTTTTAATCGCACAGCATTTTCAGCATCTCCAAGAAGCGGAGATCAATATTTGAGACATTCAACCATGCGGCATTTCTATCATAGACAGTGAAACAAAGACGTCGCTCCTATGCTTTCATGTAAACCTCTCTTCCATTTGACAGGAGGATGAGCAACTCCTCAATTTTAATTACAGGCAAACAGACATGCCACCGCAATTCCTAACAGTGGGAGGTTCCAGTGCTCCTTAGAGGGGTTGAGGACCGATGCACGCTGCCAGTGGTACGTTTGGTAAGGCTTTACTGGGAATCCTGAACTAGAGGACATCAATTCAACATATTAATGGGGTCATTGGGTGGGAGCTGGTCCGAATATCGCAGTTTTATACCCTGTTATAACAAGGAACCCTATCGACCTTTTGGAATTTTAGGTCAGAACACCCTTGTGCGAAAGTGACCACAGGGTTATACGTCTATGGTTTAATTGTCTGTACGTCAAACTTTCCGTCAGATGTTTTAGGTCCTTTAGAGGATTAAGTATTCTCCAGTGTAGGTCGGAGCGAAGCAGTTGAGTTGTGTATATTGCCTTGAGACCGAAGATGTCAAAAAGCATGTACTATTACTAAATACAATGTTATGAAACGGTCGTTTATGTCCCACTGAGAAGTAGTCGGGGTAAGAGAAAGTCTGTTTCCTGAAGTACGATGGAAAGGGTGCAGAGGCGCAAAAGAGAAACTTGGGCTGCAGACAAACACTCTGATGGGTACTACGGGTTTTGCCAATATAAGGCAACGAGGATGAAGTAGTCTTAACCACGAAAGGAATGCAAAGCCATGTTTGTAGTGGATCTATCGGGAAACCATCATAAGAACCCTGACGCGTTCTTCAGCTATGTCGAGGCCGAATGAGCCATGAGGAGGGGACTGGGTGACGATTTTCACATTGCGGACAATTTCGTCTAACCGCCAGTAAAATGAACACGCGTTTTATGCCAGTGTTTGAGGGGCACACATCCCGGACTCTTGAACTACCGCAGCTGGGCGGAATACAGTGATCTACTTGACCCTTGATGGAGGTCTTTGAAATAGAAGGGTTGAATTGAGGGATATACTGAATAGGCTAGATGTGCATAAGGCGGTAAGGCCAGACGGTATTCATGCAAGGATGCTGAGATCTCTGAGCGATGTTTTGCAGAAGCTTCTCACTCATTCGCTTTATTTCACCCCCAAGAAGGCCATCATCCCAAATGACTGGAGGAGAGGCAGACGCTGTGATGCACTTTGTTGGAAATAGCTTTCTTTTCGCGGCACATGTCTTGTCTGACCAACTTGGTTTGTCTACTCGGTGAGATCGCGAAAGAGTTGCAAGCTGAAGGAAGATCACTGTTTGTTGGTTGCTTCCAGTAATGCACTGGGCTCAATGGACAATCGATCGTCAATCATCAGACGACAGAATTTCAGACTGCTGGGAAGGATAGAAGTCTTTCTGGGTAATCGCTTCTTTCACATAAACACAGCACTGGAAAGGTCCACAGAAAGTGCGGTGTTTAGTGGGGTGCTCCAGAGATCAGTGCGTGGACCACTACCGTCTTTACGTCCACCACTGAGTTTACCGAGAAACAGAAGTGCCGTGCTGCGTTCATTCTGATGTGAATGTTGTGGGACATATCGGCAGCAAACGCACGAAAAATGATCTGAATACTGTTCACGGGTGGTCGGATGGGCGGAAGCTACCCTTGAATGCTGATAACAGTAGTCAGCTGCTTATTGGGGAACAACCAGGATCGGTCAGGTTTCTTGAGATGAGGGTGAAGAGATGGAGTTTGGACAGGTAGAGGCAGCCAGGGATTTAGGAGAGCTGATAGCGGAGAACTTCAGCTTCTGCAAACAATGTCTGAAGACGGTCCGAAAAGGAGACATAGCTCCGTTGAAGAGAACTTTCACGTAAAGGAAACTGACGGAGATGTTGCCGCTGTCTGTAGATCACACCTGAAATTCTTTGTCAGGCATGGAGCTAGAATATGGTAAAAAAAAATTTGAAAGCATCCGAGAAAGTCCAAAGTGTCTTATAAAACTGCTGGGAGGAATGCGGGGTAACTTGTACCAAGGGGGGCAAGAGAAACTTTATACTTTTTTTCTTGCCCAAAGAAGGATTGAGGGCGGCTTGATAGAATCTTCAAGATGCTGAAGAAAGTAGCCGGAGTTGAGAAGTGATCTCTGTTCAGACTGCATACCATTTTTAATCTATGATGTTCACTTCTTACGTTGGAGAAGACGTAAGGCTCACTCCTCCACATGTTGGGCTACCAACCGTTCAGACATGCTTCCATAGTGTATAATATCATCCGATAGTATGAGAGGGCTCAAGAGAAAGCTCGATACATGCCGACCGTCTCTCTTCCGAAGAGCATTGTGAGAGATTCGTTATAATAAACTCCCTTAGTACTAAAGTCCTCAGATTTACATTGGTCGACTTTTCATTCTTATTCACCGCTGCCGTAACTACTTTTATGTCTAATTTGTTTCTTTCATTTACACAGGTGGTCCTAATATCTGTACGTAAGGGTCTCAGGGGAACAAACCCGTATAAGTCAAGCACTCTTTCAATGTTTCACGTCTTTTCAACAGGAGCACAATCTCGCATGTGTCGGCGAAAGCAATGAACTTGTATTCCGACGTCACTTATGGTCTGAATTACTCAGCTTTTTGTTCCGTGGCCCTCACGATTACTCGGGGATGTGGAAAGACTGTCCTGTCCCCGCGGCACTGGGCGCACCCAAACTCTCACCGGTGCAAGAAGCTGGACCATTTCTGGCTCTGGTCGCTGGAACTAGAACAGAATGGAACTGAACCGGGCTGATTATGTACTTAGAAACCTGATTCATGTGACAAAGGGTGGCTGACTGCAGGATGAGAAAAATTCGACTGAAAAACTGGTTGTTTTTCAGTGGAGGGAATGTTCCTTAGAGTAGAGGGACCAGTGATCCCAAAAGATTAAGAAAAGAAGTTCATTGCGCAGATGCATGTGGCACGTGTGTGCTCGGAGAGCAAGGGAAAATCGCTATTAGCCAGGCGTGTCCAGTAAGATGAAAGGTTGAACAGCGAAGCGTGGAATTAGCGGAAGGGATGACTCAAATTAGGCGAAGCGAACGATACTGCTGGAAGAACTTCCGGATCGGCCCTGACAAATAGTTGCGGCAGGTACATGTGGTGCAACTAAGTGATGTGCAGCTTTGGCAGGAACATGAAGCGAAAATGTTACGGTAATAAGACGAGCTGATTCACAGTACGTTGTGAAGGCGGGTAGGTTCAAGAGTCCATTACATCAAATGAAAGTATTTCCGGAGGATTTGATCCGTAATGCTACCCCCAAAGGATTTTGGGCACACAGCGGAAATAATCAGAGAGACAAATCCAGGAATATGCCAAAATGGATAACTGATAGCGTTAGCCTTCAACTCCCCTAAAATCATTTTATAGACGGCACGGAGCTGGCAGGGAATGCCTACGGCAAGTGGCCTCCGAGAAAGCGTGTATTTTAGATTCAACCCGCCAAAACACCATGTTTGCACGTAAAGTTGGGAAAATTAAAAAGTGAAAACATCAGTGAAAACTACAAGATACGAAACGTCCTTCAAATGCCGCACGAAGTCTCACAAGTAGGCAAAGAGTAAGTGGCCACCGCAGACTACTTTTGAAACATTTTAAAACTGCCTGGCTAAGCGTTATCAACAAAAGTAAGATAGTCAAAAAACTGTGCGCTCAGTTTGTGCGCCCAGAATTCAGGACGTTTGTAAACAAGTGGATTGCTTACGTAAGCCCCAGTAATAAATCAGGCGAGTGACACTCACCTGACAGCTACCATCCAAATAGTCTCACGAGCATTCCGTGCAAGGTGCTAGAACGTCTCATCAAATATCTAGTGCTGGAACATGTCAGCAAAAATCTGGTTTCTATAGGCTGTCACGAATTTCCACTAAATTGGCCGCGTGTGACCAACCTACGTTTCTTTATGGGCGGTCTCACTCGGGCCAAGAACCATTGCTACATTTCTGACAACATTTTGTTTCATTATCCCAAGGCGTTTGACCGGGTGTTCTGCGTTCTACACTAACACAAACTAGGGGCATACGGCGTTCACAGTGTGATTCTTTGATGGGTAGTCTCGTGGAAAAGTCGAACTTTCGGGGTTAAAACGGGCTTCGCCCTTGACTCTTGTACAGCCATCTCAGACAGTGCGCTGAAGCCCTTGTCCTGGGGCAGCTGCCATCTATAGTTTGTACCAACAACGTTCCAGAAATAGACTCCGGCACCCCTATACCGTATACGAATGACTAAAGTCCGAAATTCGTGTGATCCCAGAAATCCTGAAGCTGACCTTGAAATTGCCAAGTAGTGGTCATGGGGGTGTTCTCTTCCCAGCGTTGACGAAAAATTAGCATACCTGTCCTTTGGTGGTGATTCTGGAAGCGTGCTCATTACGTACACTGCTCAAACAGCTGTAGCGGTGGTTACAATGGACCTCAGAAAAGATCTAGAAGTCTGGCTATCGCCCAACCTATTTTCTTCTGTCATCATGAGAAGGCAGCTAAGAAGGGATATGTTGTATTAAGTATGTCGAGGCGGACAGTCCTACGTGTAGAAAAGCAAGCCTTTCAAGCTCTCAACGAGGTCCATGTGTGACGTTTACTTGAACACCTCAACCCACTGGTATTTGCTGGCTCTAAAAAGAACACCAGTCAGCTGCAGTTCGTTCAATGAGCTGCTAAAACAGTATTGGGCTTGTGAAAGTTCATCTAAAACTCCCGGCTGGACACTGTTCACCTTTACACCCTCGAGTATCGGAGAATTCGGGGCGGTGCAATTCTCAAGTACATTCTTCTTCTCTTGAAGCCTAGCACAGAATTCATTTTTGCGGACCAAAACTGTCAGCGTGGTCACCGAGGCAAACTTATGTAAGTGAAGGCCCTGGTCCCTCGTTAGACCTCGTATTTTCCTCCAAAAAGTAACGGCCGGTTGTAATATGCCACCTCAAGCAGCCGTAATTGGTTTCTACGGACTACAGCGTAAGGCATTTCTGGACCCACATTTTCTCAACCGAGGTGTAGCATACAATTAAATATGCGCTTGACCCTCATCCACTAGCACTTCAGAGTACCCTTTCTAAATAACGGTCGAAGTGTAATTCCAACAGGCATCAACTCGAACGAATGCGCTAGGGTTTGGAGGCAAACTACACATTTCCGGCAATGTTTGGATATATGATAAGTAGTTGGCTCCAACCTAATCTAGGTCCTACGAAAACAACCGTACAAAAAAGAAGGGAGCCTCTGGGTGAGCCCAAACCAACTCGGCGACACTCAGAAGTGCAACAAGCAAAGTGTGTGGTACCTTCCTGTCTGTTAAATGTAATATTCCAATGAGTTAATCACACGTGACAGTGCACACAATGCCTAACGTTCGCAATATAAGCACAATGAGGTCTACCTCACAAGTAAACGAAAGGTCACAAGTCAAAGAGAAACATGTATTGGCATCGTGTCCTTGTCCATATATATAGGGGGTCTCACAGTCCGGAAACAAACCACCAATCAGAAGTGGCCTCACGTCCAGTGACCGCTGACCTCGGGCTCTGGTTGGTCATCTTCCTCAGCTCGGTGCACGGACGCGACCAGCCCGCCTGTTCGAGGAGCTGAAAGTAAGCGGAAGGAAGCACATGTGGCCAAACAAAATGGCGACACACTGCATGCTGCTACACTTCTCCCTCCCGTCGAGGACACTGGCCGCAGTGCTTCTGACTATCCTCCCTCTGGCGGTACAGTGCACTCTTCAGCTACCTCCAGATCATCCCAACAGATCGGTCGATCTCGTCCTGCAGTATCCGGCTTCAACTTATTGAAGTGTACTACTCTAAACCCAGACCGGTTGCCGTTGGCTCCACGTATGGTACGGGTGGAGTCGGAAATAATCTCATGCACAATATTTGGTGGCTTCCATTCACGGAACAATTTTCTAGAAATTCCAGTCTCCGGCGCTTCCGCACGCAGCCAGACCTTATCACCTGGTTGTAGGGGGTTCCCATATGCCTTCTTATCATAATAATCCTTCTGTCTCCGTTGGGCCGTTCGCAAGTGTTCATGTGCTAACGCATATGCCTTCATCAATCTGTCGTAACTGGATGCAGTAATCCGAGGTTAACAGGTTGTCTGGCGGCAACCTAGATGGCAGCCGCATTTCCCTTCCTGGCAATAGATAAATTGGTGACTGTGCTATAGAAGAATGTACACTAGCGCGGTATGCAAGCGGGCAATGAGAAACGGCTTCGTCTCACGACCTGGTGTTTTGTGGATTTACGAACGCCTTTAGGAGAGATGTTAGCGTGCGATTGACGCGTTCCACGGCACCATTGCCCTGTGGGTGATAAGCACTCGTCTTCGTCATCCTTATGCCCAATATTCTACATAGTTCATGCATCAACGCACCTTCGAAACTGGATCCTCGGTCAGAATGTAACCGATTCGGAGCACCCCAGTGCGAGATCCAGTGATCAAAGATGTACTTGGCGGTTGTTGTGACGTCTACTCTTAGTACTGGCACGGCTTCGCACCATTTAGTGAAATGATCTACGTTTACTAGGATATACCTATTTTCCCGGCTAGTCTCCGGCAGTGGTCCAACAATATCAACTTCTACTATCTCATTCGGGTATCCTGTCAGCATAATCTGTAACTGTGCACACTGTTATCTCTTAGGGCTTTTAATTTGCGCACACAGACTACAACTACTGCACACATTCCTGACGTCCCTTCGTTGACTAGGCCGCCAGAAACGCTGCCTCGCAGCCGCTCCCAATTTGTTCTGGACCGCATGTCCCAAATTCTCACGGAGTTCCTCTAATACCATGCGAACCGCTGATTAGGGGACAACAATCAGGGCATCAAATTCGGGGCCGTATTGGTAGTAAAGAACATCATCGGCAATATAGAAATGGCGCCACAACGACCACAAGCAGCGCGCCTCCCAACTGCATCCTGCCATCTCTTCGGTAGTCGGATGTGGACCACCTTCTTTTATTCGCTTGTGTATGATCTGCAAATCAGCGTCGTTGCTTTGAATGGCTACCCACCAATTACCCCCCTCCGGTCTGACGGTAATCATCATAGGGTAATCAGCCGAACATGAAGTGCAGTCTCCGTGACCGCGATTCGATTTTCTAGACAACGCATTAGCATTTCGGTGTCGTAACACAGGCCGGTGTTTGCGCTCAAAGTCATACTCTCGCAAAAATTCTTGCCGAAGGGCAACTCGTCCCTCCGGATCTTTGAAATGCTTCAACCACTGAAGAGATGAGTGATCCGTTCTAGCCAAGAAATGTCTTCCAATAAGATAATGACGGAAGTGTGTTGATATGCACCAAGGCGAGCCTCTCCTTTCTGGTAGTACAATAATTCCTTTCACTTTTGTTGAGGTTTCTGTTTCCATAAGCAATGAAACGCTCTACACCATTATTGTCTAACTGGGACAGTACAACCCCTATAGCAGCTTCACTAGCGTCAGTGTCTAAGATAAACATTTTCGCGCCTGTCCTGATATCCGGAAGCGCTAGGATAGGAGCAGTGCACAAATCCCCTGTTAGCTGATCAAACAATTGTCGGCACACCTTGGCCCACTCGAACAAACGTCCTTCCTCCGTCAAAGCCGTCCAGGGTTTGGCAACGTGAGAAAATCCGGGAACAAACCGTCGATGATAAGGAGCCAACCCAAGGAAACTGCGGATCTCGTCAGCACTCACAGGGATCGACCATTCTTTTACCTTACGCACCTTTTCGGGATCACAACCTACACCAGCTCTGGAGATGACATGTCCTAAGTACTTCACTTCAGTCTGCATGAAAGAACATCTCACTGGATTAAGCTTCAATCCAGCCTCATCTAATTTGGCAAGGAGGTTGGATAAGTTGTACAAATGTTCATCAACGGATCGTCTGTGGACGGTCACATCATCCAAGTAGACTAGGCATCGTTTAGGGATTCGATCACGCAGCAACTGTTGCATCAACCTCTGAAAGGTGGCCGGCGCATTCGTTAATCCGAAAGGTATGGTTTCGACTTCACGCAGACCGGATGGTATTACAAGTGCGGTTCTCATGGGATCATTGGGCTCTACTTCCACTTGCCAGTAACCAGACGCCCAGTCGAGGGTGCTAAACCATTCGGCCTCCGAAACAGCATCAATAGCTTCATCGATTCGTGGTAGTGGAAACGAATCTTTTCTTGTCACCACATTTAACTTACGGTAGTCAACACATAATCTTAAAGAACCATCCTTTTTCTTAGCTAACACTACTGGAGACGCCCATGGGGATGTTGACGGCCGGATAACACCTCTCTCTAACGTCTCCGCCAACAATTTTCCCATCTGTTCTTGAAAATGGATTGGTAAGCGACGAATCTCCTGACGAATCTGGCATGCCTCACCGGTGTCAATACTGTGACGCACAACATAAGAGCGTCCAGGCGGCTGTCCTTCCCACCAGAATGTCGCCCGATGCTTCTCAACTACTTCCTGTACTCTGTTCGTTATATGACCTGGGGGGTGAGAGACAAGGCTTCTGATGAATCTTTGCCACTCGGACTCAAGCTGCACTTTCCCGCTGGCTAGATGCTGCCTTTTGGGAGCCCCCACAAGACCTGACAAAGTTTCATACGCAGGTTCCAAAGAAAAGCGCTCACAAAGCATGCGTACCGCATAGCCGGGCAGGTCCAGGGTACATCCGGTGGCCACTAAATAATCGCTTCCCAAAATAACGTGAAATTGTATTTTTGGGACAACTAGGAATCTCACCGTACCAGCCCACTTCCCAACCTGTACAGTCCCGCAGACACAGGCCACGATGTGCAATGGTTGTCCATTAACAGCTAGGACCTGGCTTGTACGCCCCGTAATAACACTAAGCTGGCAGGTGTCATACGTCTCTTTATCAGTCGGACTACGTACTTACCCGGAATCCAGCAAACAAAGCCGGGATCACCGATTTGTGCCTACAAAACAGGGCATAATGCAACATCCTTATTGTCATATTTTGCAATAGTAGGAATACGCGATTGACACACCGGAGACTCACTGACAAGTGTACGCTTCCGAGCGGATGATGGGAATCAACGTGCCACGTGTCCATGACGGCCACAGGTGAGGCATCTCCGCCAGTCGGACCGACCGTTCATTGGAACTTCAGCTCTTGGCTGGCATTGTGCACAAAGTTCGCCCCTTTTGTAAGCGCTTCCGCAGGCCATCCGACCCCGCAACGGATTATCGGGGGCATCCTGAGTCACACAAGTAAATTTGTCATCTGCTGGCTCAGCACGTTCCGCCTGATCCAACAGTTCAGCCAGTTTCTCGGCCTTAGCCAAGCTTTTAGGGGGCGGAGGAGAAATGCATGCTGACACTGCGGTTGTCCAATTCCTTCCAAAAGTCTCTCTAATAAACGGTTTTCCCTCTGCTCTTGCTTCTCCTCTACAAACGCCAACCGCACGAGTCCCCTCAGCTGCTGTGTATAATCCACCAATACTTCCGTAACGAGTTGACATCGTTCATGAAACTCCTTCCGATACTCAACTGCCGGGCGAAGACATGCGATCCTTCGTCGTAAAAAATGGAATAAGCCTCCAAGATCCTCCGGGACATCAAAATCAACAAGTTTTCCCTAGGCTTCACGGGAAATCAAAGCTAGCACGACGTCCACCTGCCGGTCTGAAGAAGTGCCTCACATAGCAGCGCACCTGAGCCTCCCAAATGTGAAAGTCCTCTCCAATAATGTATTTATCTGGTGCTGGAAGCCAACGCTCTGTCGCACGAGAAGTGCAGGTTCGGTGTCTGAAACATACACCTCAGCTTCTGGAATAAGTTTCGGCATCTCTTCGGTATCTGATGAACTAAGCATTGTCCAAAAATTAGTGTCCCACTGTGGTTGCCAAAAGTGTAATATTCCTATGAGTCAATTACAAGCGACAATGCACACAATGCCTAACGTTCGCAATATAGGCACAATGAGGTCTACCTCACAAGTAAACGAAAAGTCACAAGTCAAAGAGAAACATGTATTGGCATCGTGTCCTTGTCCATATATATAGGGGGTCTCACAGTCCGGAAACAAACCACCAATCAGAAGTGGCCTCACGTACACGGAAGCATACATGCAGAACCAACAAGCGGGAAAACACGGTTGCGACCAGAATATTTATGTAAGCCACACGATCACCGTCCCTTACAAAAACGATCACCAAAATGACTTGCGTTTTCAGTGAGTCAGCGATTGATACACTGGTTCACAGCAGTGGCCCAAGGTTCCCAGATCCAGTCATTTTTTCTTCATCGGTGTTGTTCATTCTATCTCGGGAATTTAATCGCTCGTTGATGACAGTGTGAGCTTTAATAGCGTTGCCGCACCCGTTTTCTAGTATAACTTGTCAAAGAAACTGACGGCCGCATAACATCGGTAGAAAACTGAATCGACCCGGCAAACATGGGCCCCCAACACCCGCGAATCACTGAATTAGTAATCCATTGACCAATCGCCTATCAAGGTTTTTCAAGGTCTGTATGTCAGAATTCTGCGGCCGCATTATCCGGATTGTCCGAGGCGTCGGTATGCCGACTGTAGTCCGTATGAGTGCGGACGGTTTATTTTCCTCCTCATGGACATACCTTCCATGCTGTTGGATACTGTCCATAATAGTGGTAATTTGGAATGTTTTAAGCACTTTTGCATTAGTGAATAATCGTTTTCTAAATATCCAAGTCAGTTGACATAAATCGAACATCGCTCACAAGTGATCACAGCTGTTAACAGGACAGTTTCTGTGTTTCTTCTCAATGCGATTGGAACATCCGAGCACTTACCTCGCATAAATGCGGCTGGACGTTTGCGTATGAAGCAGTAGCGGAGGCAATAATTATTGCTTCAAAGCGTCTATCATGAAGTACAGTGGTGAACACGATTACCTCATGAAAGCGCAGCCGGAATTCTGATCCCAGCGTTGGTACCTATGTAGCCACCATCGACCTCTAACAAGAGTCTATTACTTATTTGGATGAGGTTGACTGAAAGTCCGTGGGAACGTTGTCAATTCTGAGTTGTTTTATTTGTATCAGCTAAAATTGCCTACCACTCAACAAAAACCAGGATATCATTCTTTTTTCTCCATCAAACTCCGTGTGTATGCTTCAGTTAACGTAGACTTAAGTTGCATGGTCCATTGTGTGGTCTTTAACGCCCGCATTTGGTTAACGCGTTTACTCAGGGACCGTATGTATTGTTCGGGACGTTTAACAATGAGTTGCTGCGTTACAATTTCTAGGGAACTTCGCAATCCGAAATTTAAGTACAATGACCAAAAATGTACTCCACAGTTTCCAAAAGAAACGATCTCAGGACCGCATTGCAGCTAAATAGTGTAATACGCTGCTCAATGTAAACAATTTAAATGACTTGTCAAATTGTAAATACAAGTTTAATCCGAAGTCATACAGGGCACTCTTGCCATTTTCTCTGGTTTCTCCCTGGAGAATGTACCTGGGTAGTTCTCGCTGTTGTTAAATATCGGCTTCGTTGCAATGGCCGAAACGTTTCCTTGAGACATCACCTATACCTTTTCCAGTTTAAGATGTCGGATGCCAGTGTAGGGTGTCTCAAGGAGGCTAACTGGCTTTCAATGTTGAACATGGTTGCACGGTTACTGTGCACATAGGTAGGATGGAAAACACATTGTTTGTCACCTACAAAGTGAGAGGACGCAGTCTCGCTTGGTGCAGAGAGTGAAGAAACTTAACTGACCTGGACTCACTTATTTCAAACATTTTAAATTGACATTGAGACATCTTAAACTGAAAAAGATATAGTGCATCCTCGTATTCCGAACACTTTATTTAGCATGTCTGGCCTCTCGGGTTCTTGCAGTTTAATGAAACCAGTCGTTTTTGTTGGTTATAACCCTAGATTTTTATTTTATGCTCAACTCCGTTTTGTAGTCCAATTTCTTGAGTAACATGCAATTGCCTTCCACCTGTTGTCCTTCCCCTAAGCCTACCAGTTATGCTGTGGGGACACCTGTAACGTTCAGAGGAAGATCTCGATCTGTTGACCCCTCCATCACTTAATTGAAATCTTGTCGATGCTGACAACCTTTCTTAAGATAATGAACCAGCTTGATATCATCCGTAAGTAGAAAACAGTCTGTTTCCATTGACAAGTCATTAACGTAAACAAGCGAGTGCAGCGACTCAGTACTAACTTACGGACCCACACCAAATCGACCAACACTGGACACAGTTGCGTGAATCCATGCTCGCATGGTCCTACCAGATGGGAAGCTTTCAGTTCGCTTATGATCATCATCATCATAGACAGCAATACATTAGTGATTCACACTGATGCTTGACCGCTTATGAACCCTCCGTTCTATACCGGAGGCTGACAGCTTGGTCATCGGAAGACGATGATTGACAGAATCGATAGCCTTGTCAAAATCATGTTAGCCAGCACCCATTTTCTCACCACAATCCAGAGGGTCACTAACGTTATCCAGGCAAGTAGGAAGGTTTTTAAGGCACGGTCCGCCCTCCAAAAGGCCGGGTTATTTAGGGTTAATCAACCTGTACTTTGAAAAGCAATCACATATTTATTAACTTTTCCCTTCGGTACTTTGTAGATCGCGCTCGCCAGGCCCGCCGGTCGATAACTGAAAACCTACTCCCGATCTCCTCTTTTATATAAAAGAACGACTACAACGTTCTTCCGGGCATCCGGCACCACTCCCTCACATCTAATTTTATTGAACAATGCCGTAAATGGCACCACTGATGTCTGTCATCATTTTAATATCTCCGGATATAGGTTGTTCCTCTCTGCTGCCTTGTCATCTCGAAGCAATACAAGTTTATTCCTAATGTTCTCTGGGATAACAAATTTGTCAACATCTTCTGGCGAAGTTCTGTAGTTCTTATTAGGTGCTACGATCCCTTCATCCCTTGTGTATACACAGCAAGCACTTTTATCTCGCCGAAGCTGAATCTCGTGGTCAAGCTGGAGTAGAAATCTAACTGAGTTTCCGAGCAGAGTAATGTTTGCTCGATTGGATCCCAGTGAACAGTCGCTTGTGCGCTGTCAGACTCAATACACCGGTAAAAGTCTGTCGACGCAAATCAGAAAGACGTTGTTTATTCATTATATCAGTGTACGCTCCAACGGACAGCTGTTCGGATTCTACCAAAAATACATTCAATGACGCCGTCGTTGACCTTCTGAAGCAAAGTAAACACTCAGACATTATCATACTAGCGAGAGAGTTCAATACTCAGCTCCATCGTTTGTCTTCAGAGGAGAGGCGGCTGGGAGGTATATTTAGTGTCCGGGCACAACGCACTGACAATGGCAACAGACTGCTGCAGCTGTGCGCATCCAATGTTCTCTATACTTCGAGCACCACATTCCGACACAGGAAGAGGCATTGTGTCACATGGAGACATCCATGTGCTTCTCAGCCGTGGACACAGTTGGATCATATAGCAGTCAGTTACAGGTGACGCCACTCTGTTAAGGACTGTGGTGCCTTTTGGAGCAACCACCTCGACTCGGACCATGCTGTTGTACGTGCTTGTTTTGTTCCGTCATTTGCTCAGAAGACGTGCGCTCGTAAATGCAAAATAATTAACTGGCATTCGAGTGATGAGGGTGTAAAGAACACTTACCAGAAGGCGTTGGTGGACAAGTTTCCCAATTCGAGTCAGGTGGGTGATCCTAACGAACACTGGGAACAAATCGCCGCAACTATGAAAACATGCTGTGAAGAGGTATGTTCCGAATGAGCTGTTCGGTTGCGACAGAACTGGATTTTCATCACGTCAATGAACCTCGTGAACAAGCGTCGCTCGATCCCACCTGGTTCTGAATGTGTCACTTATCACCAATCAATCGCGTCGACTTGACAGTTGGGCTGAACATTTCGAAGATCAGTTCGGTTGGCCTCAACCAGACCATGTGGACGACGGGATTCGAATGATCGGTTGTTACCTTCCAGACGGCCCTCCATCGGGAGCAGAAGTGGTCCTAGAGCTCAAATTATTGGAGCGTAAATAAGACTCCTGGACAGCAGATCTCCTTCTCATCATCATCATCATCATCATAACAGCAACCTTCTGTGGTTCACACTGATGCTTGGCTGCCACATCAACCACGAAGAAGAACAGAGGAAAAAAGGAAACTTACATAGGAAAGAAAGAAAGAAAACAGAGGAGGGAAGGGAAGTGGACCGTACTACACTAAAAATAGCTAACGTCTATATCCAAACATACAACCATCAAGGCGCCCTACACCTTGCAAACAAACAACGCGAGCTGTAAGTGAAAGTAAGGCGTCATCAGCGAGACAGCTTTCTTACGGCTTTCACATCTGTCCCGCATCATTAAGTGCACTCACTTCACAGACAACTCGGCCAAACAACGACAACATTCACGCCACTGAGCTCGATTAGCCGCCATCTCACCTAACGTCTCAAGCCACCGACTGTGTGAGTCGCGAGGGCCCCCGCCTGGGAGACGAACCCGACCTACAGTGACCAACCCCTTCGTGTCACGTCAAAAACTACAGGGATGGAAAACGTGCTGTTTGGTCCGTTTCTGATGGGCTGACTGTGAGAGCAACGCAACAGTTGATTCGCGGCCGATAACTAAAGAAAGTAAAACACAGTTCACTGTGGTTGGATCAGTTACTCCGTATACCAACAGAGCTTTTACTGCACCGCCTAGTATGACTACTGATGGTTGGAAGAAGCCACAGATCGGTCAGTCAATGAAAGCTCTGATCGCCCCGCTGGGCAGGGTCGGTAGATGCCACCTATAAGATTGAGGAATTCAAGACCATCCACAGAGCCACTTGGAAACGCTCTCTATTATGGCAGGGTTACAGCCAACGGCAACTCTGCATCAGTAAGGTTGATGACCCTTATTTTCACAAATTTTCATTGTTTTTTTCTTTTTCGTCGCAAATTTGTACATATTTATTACTCCGCTGCTCCGTGAACTACTGTCAGGACCAACAACAACCCGGGCCAGTGTCTACGGAAACGGCTCAGAGCTGAAAATGAAGACGACTTGGCTTGCTCATCATACTCTGAGTTGGTGTACACACAATTCAGGGTCATCCTTTCACGCAAAAACTCAAGAAACGAAACACGTGGATGGATAAAAACAGAGAAGTTCCAACAGCAGTACACTCAAAAAAGGAGCACAACGTACAGGGAGCTTTGCTGGTCATGCTGAGCAATCACTGTTTCCCAGGAGTTTTCAGAGGACCGCTGCTCGACGCCTGTTGGGAAGGAATAATGACCTCAAAATAAATATGGAAAGATTGATTATTAGGACGTGAGCGGTATAGTTGTTGCACGGTCGGTCGAAGGAATATGCATGCTCAGTCTGTCCAGTATATAGGACGTGGGGGATTCTAGCGAAACTTATCCAGGATCGTCACAGGAGGGGGATCAGATGCTGAGACTTTTAACGATACATGAGGATTTGATAAACTTTTGGGAGAAAACCAAAAATCATGCAAACAGGATGACCCTTTAGTTGAAGAACTACGTCGCCACTCGAGGAGTTTTCGACAGAACCAGCCACAAGTGAACATCAATTGGGCAGCCGAAGACAAATACGCACAGAGCAAACAAGCTTGACGGAGAGTTGAAAGAAAGAAACCCGAAAAACAGTGGAAAGTCATAAGAGCCCGAAAACAATAATATCAATCAAAAAGGGACGATAGACGATCGGAAAAAGTACGAACAGTGAAAAGTCTTAGGGCAACTCTGAGAAGACAACGTAATGAGATAACCTTCGATTAGCTCAAAACTCCAAAATTCTCGCGAAGTGAGAGTTGCCTTCCCAGTCTTCTAGGTGTAAATCTCCTGTAAATCACATCATCTGGAAAGCTGCATCAGCCGTGGCGGCGGAGGTGTAGGGAATGAAATGGAAGCGCGTAGTTCTAAGGCTAGGGTGGTGTTCACTAATCTGAGGCACCTATGGTGACAGAGGTATTTCTCTGAAGCTTAAGGGTCGCGTATATCGGACAACAGTGAGGGCTGTATTACTTTACGGCAGCGAAACGTGGCAGCTCTGGGTAGAGAACATGAACCGTCTTCAGGTTTTTAACCACCGGTGTCTGCGTTCAATCGCTCGTATCGGGTGGCACCAGCGAGTGAGCAACAAAGCGGTTAGGAAGCGGGTGTTTGACACTGGGTGTCAAACGAGTTCTTTTGTTCAGTCACCACATTTGCACAGACTTAGATGGTTAGGTCATGCACTGAGGATGCCAGCTAGTCGTTTGCCACACCGAGCACTGTTTGCCGATGTTGCGGCCGACTGGCGCAAGGTGCGAAGTGGACAGATGATGAAGTGACGTAGACAAATGAAGTCGTTCACGAAGGGGTTGGTCACTGTAGGTCGGGTTCGTCTCCCAGGCGGGGGCCCTCGCGACTCACACAGTCGGTGGCTTGAGACGTTAGGTGAGATGGCGGCTAATCGAGCTCAGTGGCGTGAATGTTGTCGTTGTTCTGGCTGAGTTGTCTGTTGAAGTGAGTGCACTTAATGATGCGGGACAGTGAAAGCCGTAAGAAAGCTGTCTCGCTGATGACGCCTTACTTTCACTTACAGCTCGGTTGTTTGTTTGCAAGGTGTAGGCGCCTTGATGTTGTATGTTTGAATATAGACGTAGCTATTTTTAGTAGTAAGGTTCACTCCCCCTCCTCTTCCCTTCCTACATAGGGTTTTCTCTTCTCCGTGGTTACGTGGTAGTTGGGCATCAGTGTGAACCACAGAGGTATTGCTGTCTATGATGATGATGGTGTTGAATATCTGTCCAACCTATGTACACCCATATCGCATGCTACAGCACCTGTTTTCTGAATGGCCTGTGAGATTTGTGTCCAGCAGCTATTGGGATCTTCCAAGTGAGAACTACTAAGGCAACTTTCTAAGCTAGTTTGGTAGATGCTTTACCGATGGTATAGTCAGCTTCTCAACAGTCAGTAGTTGCTGTCCGCGGGGTCGCTGTCCAGCAAAAGTAGGGGGAAAAAAGACAACTTACCAACGCATGATCCGAATCCAAGTAACTGTTCCACTAAGAACGACAGTCCTGAATGGAATCCCATCTATAACTAACAGCTATGTGGTCTATCTGAGACCAGGTCTGAATCGGAAAAAATGGGCGCCAAGTATGGCGATGACGCGTACGATGCCTAAAACTGGTGCTGGCTAAAAACAGTTTATGCTCAGCGCACAGCTGCAACAATCGCCCGCTAATATCCGTGCGATGTAATGCTACCTAAAACCTGCCACTTAAGTAAAAGGCGTCTCTGACGCTGAGGTCATTAATTAGTTGGATCGTAAGCAGACAAAATGAAAAGATTTCAGAAAGTTCCGCGTCTAGAGCTAGTCTTAACCGAACCTGCCAAGCGCACGATACAACGTCTACTGTTAACAGGAGTCCAATCTACTAATGCGGCTGCAGCCGTCGTGCTGAGGACTATACCTACTCCGGCCTGACTGGTAACGGCGGCTGTGGAGTCACTCGAAATGTATAGCCATTATCGGATAGACAGTGTGAGTGTTGTTAGTACCATACGCTGACTACTGTCCTGGATTCCAGTCTCCGAAATACACCAGACATCGACATTTAACGAGTCTAATGTTCGTGCGAGAGCGGCCTGTTGACCTATCTGTTTTAGAATGCGAACGTCGAAGACACTTGTATTGATTTGCATTCTAAGCCTGAGCAAGGAACGGGGGAGGCCTGAGGATGAATGGTAAGAGATGGGACTCACTGGCACAGTGTTATTATGATTAGCCATATCTATTGTGGGACCTGCAGGGTAATCACCAGAAATGGGGGTCGGGAGGGACCTAAGAGCTAGGTTTGATAGGAAAGTGGATGAGTCAGCAGTAGCATGATCTCGCCTATCCACCTTGTTGTATGCAATAGACAGAGCGACCCGGTTTATACTGCGAGAAGGCCGATGCAGTATGGAACTAACAATATTGTGATTGTTCATAGTTGTGGGCTGAGATACTGTCAGGACGCCCAGACTTAGACAGGAGAACGATTATGGTTCTCAACCAAAGCCTTTGGCTCAAAAGCCCGTGCCGCAAGGCAGCAGGTGGATGGCAATGTACCAGAACTGATAATTTTTCCGGAAAAAGAGGTCAATCTTCTTCCAACCCCCAACCTCGAGAACTAGAAAAGTGTGGTTTGCCGGACCTCTACTTATTGGACTGCCTGGTATGAGTGACTGCTAGTGTAGGCATCTCACCTTCCACTTTAGCCCCATAGGACATCGAAATGCGCAAGCCATCACACCGTGTCAAGGTCGAGGCTCGTTGTGACATCGACAGAACAAGGGCATACTTCGACGTTTTGCAGAGATGTTGGACATGTAGCAGTTAGAACCGAACACCTATCTCGACACCAGTGACTGAAAACGTCTGAACCGCAATCTATTCACAAATTTACGACTGCAACTCAGTTTGCTTCAATCCGATTCACACGACTTGCGGGGAGTGCCAGTGATGTCCAATCTCTGGCGTCCACGAGTTCCAGCAATCATACAGTGCTGCACAATAGGAGACGACAAAGTTTTAATTGAATCTTATCAGCAAGAACCGATAAGAAGCGATGTGTGGCTGGCGGAGCAGTCCACTAATATGACATCACCAAAGTCATAACCAAATAAAGCGATATATCAGGTTCAAGGTGACGTTTAACTGCTATACAACCACGAAGAAAATACCAAGCCTTGAACAAGTAAAAAAGGGAAAAGAGAAGACCCAACTACTAAAAGCAACTCAGTCTACACTTGGACAATCAACACCAGGGTGTCTACACCTTGTAAACAAACAACCGAGTTATAAATGAAGGCAAAGAGTCATCAGTAAGAAAACTTCCTTATGGTTTTTATTGTCCCGCGTCATTAAGTGCATTTAATCCACGGGTAACTCGGACAAACAACGACGAAATTCACGCCACTGAGCCGGATTAGCTGCCATCTCGCCCAACGTCTTCAGCAACCGACCATATGAATCGCGAGGGCACCCCGCCCGAATCACAGTGACGAACTCCGTAGTGAATGACTTCATTTCTCTGCACCATACCATCTATCCTCCTAACAGCATAAGACAGTCAGCCGTAGCATCGATTAGTAAGCAGGACTGATGCAAACGCACCAAAATCTTTTCCAAGACTAGTAGCTGCAGCATCAAGTTGATGGAGCTCACGGAAATATATATGATTCCAAAAGAACACTCAGGCAAGAAAGGAAACAATACCGAGAGAAGAAGGACGGTTCATTCATCCACAGAGACAGTACAACAACAATAAGCATTTCAAAATGACGGTGGGGAAAAAGTAGCACGTTTCCAGGTGGCAGTAAACCATCCACAGATATCAACACAACAACCATGAGCCTAGCCAGAAAGTACTGTGGCTCGGGCCGCCGCTCACCTCAACAATGACATGGAATATCCTGGGGGAAGAAACGTAGATGAAAAGGCTGTATAATAATAATAATAATAATAATAATAATAATAATAATAATAATGAAAGACTAAGTATAAGAACTAGAAATGGTATGGATGCAGGTACGCCATTGACTACGACACACCACCATCTCGGGTAACGTTTCTAACCAGCGATTTGATTGATCACGAAGACCCTAGCTAAGAAGGCGACGTATACCCACTTTACTCAGTGGAACAGTCAGGATCTTCATATTTCGTGACCACGCGGTTTCATCCAATCGTTGGTGGTTTCAATATACAAAGTCCAGTAAGGTAAACGTTCAGCTGGTATAAGGAGTACGTGACCCAACCATCGCAGGCTGTGCAACATGAATAGTTGACCAATTGATCGCGCATTCCGACAGTTCCGGAATAAGCGCCGTCGAACGGCCGTGTTACTCACGCGATCAGTTTGCTTGATGTGGATTAATTGGCATGGATACCGATGGTCAAACACGGCAAGTCTGGTGGTATCTTCGTTGCTAACAGGCCACGTTTCCGAACCACAGAGCAAAACACAACGCACACAACCATTGCATACCCTTCTTTTTAACGACAACCGAACGTCTTTTCAACGCCACAGATGACGCAGACTGGCAGAGTCAACTCATGCTTTTGCTATTCTCGCTGATATCTCATCAGCAACGTTACGGGCTGACGAGATAGTGCTACTCAAGTATGTGAAACGGTCCACAGTCTCAAGCGGATTGCTTACAATGAAGCACATGAGGGTGGGAATACCCTAGTTTTGAAAAGGCACTTTGAAGGTGCGAAGCGCATTCCGTACAAACTAGCCCGGTCACTTACCTTGCCCAGCATGGTCTGAATGTCTTCGGCAGAGGCAATAAGTAGGACAATATCATTGGCATACTTAATGTCGGTCTACCTAGCATCAAGAATAAACTCAACACCAAGCTTACTGAATTCCTTGAGCGCATTTTCGAGAATGTCGTCCATGAAAAAAACTGCGCAGGATGGACGCGATCGGACGCCCTTGACGAAGACCACTAGAAGTGATGGACGCTCGAGACTGTTGTCCATAAACTCTTATCTAGCTGGCGCAGTGAGCATATAGTGATCGCAACAGATTCACGTATTTCCTTGGTACTCCCTTGCGAAGAAGACAGTTCCAAAGAAGGTTACGAACAACCGAATCGAAAGCAGTCTTTAGGTCTAAAATAACCACGGCCGTCGGCTGTCTACATGAGTGTCGATGCCTCAAGATCCGTCACAAAGTAAAAATGTGGTCAACGTACTCTCGACCGGACCAGAATCCTGCATGGTCCTTACGTATCTGACTTTCTCTGGGCTCAATGAGCCGACGTAAAATGAGGCTAGTGAGTAATCTGGACGCAGCAGACACCAGACTGACTCTTCTGTAGTTGTCAAATAGGCTTCGGGTCTCCTTATTTAAAACAGTAATAATTGTTGATAAGCACCCCTCACGAGGTAACTCTACAGCTTCTTAAACCATACGAAGGAGTTTACTCAGTTCTGATATCAATCTCTCTTTACCATCCCCGAACGGAAGGGGAGAGGAGTCTAGTACAGAGCCACTTGAATGACAAGTGACGGATTGCACTACTGAGTGGTGGGGTACCAAATGTCTGCACAACACATGCAGCGTAACCCGATATGCATGTCCATTACAATATATTGCTTACTTTATCATGCTCACGGCCACTTTTGAGAGGCGATCTACACACTCTTTTATTTCAGCTCGTCTATTCAAACTCGCTGTTAATTATTTTCGGTTGGGAAACATGGGCTGCTCGTTTATATCTTGTCAACGAATTGTCGTAATATGATACAACGTTGCAACACCCTGATTTCAACCCTGCAGAAAGGAGGCCCAGAACGGAAACCAACGCGGACACAAAACAAGCTTCGGCTTCATTTAGCCATGCATCAGTAGAAAAAAATCACTGGATGAATGTCACTTGGCCACATTGTTTCGTTTATGTTCATCTTTAGCGGTTATTAACCCACCTCGTCTGCTACAGCTGTCAACAGCTGCAACTGATGATAGGATGCTAATATGTAAAGTTACGTTATGGAACCAAAACCTACAATCACCAAGTAAACGCAAGACTCTTCCTTTTCTCACTCCTGGTGATGATCCGTTAAGGATAGTCGAGAAGTTCATGTATTTTGAGAGTTGTATCAGCGTTGGCAAAATGTACGATGAAGTCACAAACCGTATCGTTAAGGTTCGGATGGCGTTTGACAACTTACGCCTTCTGTGGCGTCGACATGATCTCAGCCTTTCTCCGAAAGATGGAGTGTATAATGACACTGTAAGGGTGGTCCTAGTGTACGGTTGCAAAGCCTGGTCCATCACATGTTCACAGAGTGTCCGTTTACGACCAATGATGTCTCCGAAGCATTGACGGCTTGTGGTGGGAACACCGTGCCAACAATAAAGAGGTTCGCCGACGTGTTTCCTGAAGGGACAGACTTTATCGATCTCTAAGTGTGATGCTGATGACGCCTTACTTTCACTTATAGCTTGGTTGTTTGTTTGCAATGTGTAGGCACTTCGATGGTGAATGTTTGAATAAAGACCTGCCTATTTTTTCATTCTTTTTTCCTACATAGAGTTTGCATATTTTTCTCTTCGCGATTTTTTAGTAGTTAAGCATCAATGTGAACCACTAGTGTATTGCTGTTTATGATGACGATGCTCTCGTCTTACAGGTTTCGTTAGCTTGGCTATATCTTACGAATGCCAGCCCATCGCCTGCCACACGTTGGCTCTGTTTGTGAGTGGTGGGTTAGGCTAGGAGCTGCAATTTGGTGGGTAGCGTGTGTCTTTGAGTTCGGAAGTATGAAGGCACTGACACTGATGTTTCAGCAGAGGTTTCTTGGTTTTCTGGCTGCGGTCTGAAGAACAATGAGCACCTTTGATTGAGGATGGTGTCTGATATAACAAAGAATGGCAGTCAATATCATGCGTTGGATGCATATATATATATATATATATATATATATATATATATATATATATATTTTATCGCCGTCGCACAACGAGACTGGACCTTGACGTGGTGTGACGGCTTGCGCATCTCGATGACCTATTGGGCTAAACTGGACGGTGTGATCACCACATCGATAAGAGTCACTCATGCCAGGCAGGCCAATGGGTAGAGGTCTGACAACACCAGTCTCCTGGTCCTCCAGGTTGGGGTTGAAGAAGGTTGGCATCTTTTTCCGGAAAAAGTACCAGTTCTGGTACATTGCCACCCAACCGCTGCCTTGCGGTACAGGCTTTTGAGCCAAGGCTTTGGTTGAGAACCCTAATCGTTCTCCTGTCTACGTCTGGGCGTCCTGGCAGTATCTCAGCCCACACACAACCATGAATATTCACAATAACAATAAATCCATACTGCATCGGCCGTCTCGCAGTATAAACCGGGTCGCCCTATCTGCTGCATACAGCAGGGTGGATAGGCGAAAACATGCTAATGCTGACCCTCCCCACTGTCCTATCAGATTTAGCTCTCGGGCCCCTCCCACCACCTCCATTTCTGATAATTACTCTACAGGTCCCACAACAGATGTAGTAACTGTAGTAACACTGAGCCGGTAAGTTCCGTCTCTTGCCTTTCAGCTTCAAGCCTCCCTCGTCCCTTGCTTAGACCTAGAACGCGAATTAATATAGGTGCATCAACGTTCGCACGCTGAAACAGATAGGTCAGCAAGCGGCTCTAGCACGAACGCTAGACTCGTTGCACGTTGATGTCTGCTGTATCTCGGAGACTAGAATCCATGACAGTAGTCAACGTATGAAACTAACAGCACCTGCATTGTCTACCGGATACTGGTTATACACTTCGGGCGACTCCACAACCGCTGTTACAGGCTCAGGCTGGGGTAGGTATAGTTCTCAGCACGACGGCCGCAGCCGCATTAGTAGATTGGATTCCTGTTAACGGTAGACTTTGTGCCGTCCGCTTAGCAGGTTCTGTGTTAAAACCAGCTCTAGACGCAAAACATTCAGAAATTTATTCATTGTGTCTGCTTATGCTCCTACTGACTGTAGTGAAATCGGCGTCAAGGACGCATTTTACTCGGATCTGGCCACTCTCCTTCGGTCGACACGTGGCTCTGCATGTCGTTTTGGCCGGAGATATGAATGCCAGGGTCGTCTCGCCTTGGTGAAGCCGAATCTCGCTTAGGTGGTAGGTTTGGATAGCATCACATCGCTCGATAATGGTGGGCGGTTGTTGCAGTTATGCGCTGAGCATAATCTATTTTTAGCCAGTACTGGTTTTAGGCATCGTGCACGTCAATGCTATAGTTGGCGCGCGCCTTCTCCGAATCAGGCCTGGTCTCAGATCGACCACATAGCCGTTAGTTATAGGTGGCGGGGTTCCTATCAAGACTGTCGTTCTTATTGGAGCACGTACTTGGATTCAGATCATGCGTTGGTAGTATCTTGTCGTTTTGTTCTTACTTTTTCTGGGCAACGACCTCTCCGGCAGCAACGGTTAGCTGTTGAGAAACTGGCTTTACCATCGTTAAACATAATTACCAAACCAACTTAGAAAGCTGCCTTAGTGGTACTCACTCTGAAGACCCTAACAGCTGCTGGACTCAAATCTCACAGGCCATTCAGAAAGCAGGTAGTGTAGCTTGCGGCACAGGGGTACCTGGGGTAAGCAAACATTGGATTTCAGAGAATCCCTGGAGTTATTGGAAGCCAGACGGAGGGTTCCTCCTGGTAGTTCACACAACAAGTCTAGAAGAGATATCCGTAGGAAACTGAAACGTAGTCTAAAGGCTGATCGTGAGGCTTGGTTAGTGGAAAAGTTGAGGAAATGGAAACCGCCTTTGCCTCAGGGAATGTAGGTAAACTGTTTAAGCTGATCCGCGCCACCGATCCCAGGCGACCGTCGGTCAGTGAAGCTTTCAGCGAGGTAGATGGTACACTAGTCTGTAATAAGTCCAGAAGGTTGGGCGGAATACTTTGAGGGTCAATTTAGTTGGCCTGCTGCTCCTATTTGCGTTGCCATCACAAACTTGTGATGTAGCACCTCTGGTCGGTAGATTTGGAACCACCACTGGACTAAGGTTCGCAATTGCCTTTCGGCTCTCAATCGTAATTAGGGCTGCTGGCCCAGATGACCTCGTGCCGGCACTTTTCAAAGAAGGTGGCGAGGCGTTGAGTAGAGGCATTGACTCAGTTGTTTCAAACTTGTCTGGACGACGGAGACCATCCCCTCCGTGCTGGGGTCACTCGATAATAGTTCCATATTTAAGAAAGGATCCCGCGGCTCTTGCGAAAACCATAGAGGGATTAGTTTGACCCCAGTCATTTCAAGGGTTCTAGCATCCCATTATACTCGTCGACTCACTCCAGTTCGGGAAGTAAACATTAGGGAAAGAACAGGCTGGGTTTCGCCTGGGCGGGGTTGTATAGATCACATTTACCCACTTCGCCAAATTCTGGAGAGCAGCGTCATCGTGTACCGCCGGCACACAATCGCCATATTCCTCGACTATAAAGGTGCGTTTGATTCAGTGGCCGATCTACACACTTTTAGAGTCCGCTTAAACGTAGGGGTGTACCCGACTAAGTTAGTGAACATACTGTCGGCGCTTTATTCCCAGACTTTCAGCTCAGGTTAGGGTTTTACGGTGAACTGTCTGACAGTTTCAGCACCAGGAGCGGCGTACGTCAAGGCTGTCCCCTTTCGCCATTTTTGTTCATTTCGTCATAGACGAAATAATGGAGGACTGTCTGCGGCACTCAAATGATGCCGGCGTGGACCTCCTACCTGGTGAAAGACTGACTGATCTTGATTATGCTGACGATAAGGTATTGCTGTTTGACAATTTTCAAACGGCACAAACAACACTGGACGCTATTTCGCGTTCTGCTAAGTACTTCGGAATGCGCTTTGCAGCCTCAAAATGCAAAGTGCTTCTGCAGATTGCTGTAGTCACGTAGATTTAATGTTAGATAATGAAGTCATGGAGGTTGTCGACCGGTTTGTGTACTGGAAGCTGGCATCAGTGGTGGCGTCGGAGGTGTAGGGAATGAAAATAGAAGCGCGTATTTTCCAGGCTAGGGTGGTGTTCGCTAAATCTAAGACAACCTATGGCGACAGAAGGGGTATTTCGCCGTGAAGCTTAAGGTCGTGTATATCAAACAACAGTGAGGGCCGTATTCTTTACGGCAAGCGAAACCTGGCCACTCAGGGTAGAGGACGTGAACCGTCTCCCACTTT
>LOND01000039.1:228224-248051 GCA_014220965.1 Paragonimus kellicotti
ATATATATATATATATATATATATATATATATAATTGTTGTGCCGTTTCCGGTGGTCGGTCCAGCTTTTTGTCGGGTTTTCTGTGAGAACTTTATGCTGTGTTTATCTTGTACGCTTTCATCATGTGGCGGTACGTGTGATTAAAGTTCACTGTTGCTGCAGTCGCTGTTCGCGGCTGAAATGCAAAAAAAAATCCATAAGAAGATGTAGCTCTAATGTAGCGAATCGCAGGCACTGACAGTCGTTTGGATGCAGACAGTTGATTTTGACGCTTCCTTGTTAGTTAGTACCTCTAACCGTCGTTATGAATGTTTGCGGGGTCTTTGACCTGGCAAACAATGCGTATCGACTGTGCTGAATATATCAGTTTGAATCTTTATCTTCCGTAATACACTTCACTTTCTCGCTTTCTAGACTTCATTTCGCAGTGTTTCCGCACAACAGCACCTGTTTATGTGAAGGTTTCCATTGTCACATGATCCACTTAAATTGAGCCAAAAATAAATTTCGTTCCATGTGGTTATGTTGATTTTCTCATTTCTTTCTCGACTTGTATGCTTAGGAAGCAGAGATGTTCACGGGGCTTATTTAACGACGGTGCCATACAGCCCAACCATCTATTTTCTCACCAGGCCTTTTCTGTGAGCTTTCAAGGTTTCCTTCAGAATTAGTGATTTCTCTGCACTATGTAACGCTAAAGTTGCCACTACACGCAACTAGTGTCTGTTGAGGGATATGTAAATTACACGAGTTTTTTTCTGTTTCAATTGACACGTCCAAGGTTTTTGTCAGTTCATTTTTTCAAGATAACTAAACATCAGCTAAGGCCAGCTGATTCGAGTTTTGACTGATCTGATAGCCGTTGTACAGTCCTGTCAAAATGATGACATCTCTGTTCTAAAGTAGGTCAATGTATCAACGTGTATCACTTAAGTTTGTGAACTGAAAGTATGATTTTTCGTGTTATGCCGTATTCTACCAGCGTCTCCCAAACGAATTGTTAGCCCTGCAGATAATCAGTATGCATTTTTTTTTTCAGCATGCTAACGTTTAATGTCTGTGTTGCATCGGAAAGAAAAGTACGGTTGGTTTTTATGAACATCCCGCTGTTAATCGCCGTTTAAATCAAGTGGAAGTAAGTTAACTTGTTCGTTTGTTACTATATTTTGCTAGACGTCATACATAATTTTAGAAGATGGAGAACGAAGACAGTGTGGAATTTCAGCAAACTTGGGCTAGTTTAATTCAGTCATTGGATGTTGGTCCGGACAAGGCTAAAGAGATCGAACAACTGCCCGCTGATCAGAAGCGTCATTTATTAGAAAGTTACGTAAGTTTTTGCGCAGCTTTCATATTTAAATCTGTGCACCGTATAGGTTTCCAAAAATCCAAAATGTTCTGCATTTCACTATGTCACATTGATTAAAGGCTTACGAGTCGGTCGCTCTACTTTGTCAAAGGTAAGCCTCTTACGCGGTAAGCATTGTAAGCCGTCTTTCCTTTGACAGTATCCCCGACGTGGGGACGGGCAACAAGCTAAAGAAGTTTTGCGAGCCACCGAGATCTCTTTGAGAACCAATAATGTGGGGTAAGCGTCTTGACTACGGGTTTGCTATCATCTACTTCCCGCATAGGTGGGTCTACGATTTTCTTGAACAGGACGGCTTGGACGTGTTAGTTACATACGTTTCACGAGTAATTCACATGCGGTGCGTTCATGCGCTTTCGTTTATTCCTCTCCTTCGAACGTGACTGTCTGATACATTAAATTTGAGTTTCTCTTGATATGATTTTCATCATTCACGTACGAACGTACATTATCAGCGTCACTTCTGATACAATTTTCTTATTCATATGTCGTAGTCTATACTAGCGCAATACTAGCAACATCTTCAAGTTGAGCACGGTACTCGTTGCCTTTTTTAAACGATGTAGTTCAAACACTGGTATCGAAAACAGCACGTTTGAGATGGAACCGATGATGCCAACTGAGTTCTATGAGTCTGAAGAAAATCTGCAATCCTCGCTTCGAATTAAACGAAAACCCTCTCCCGGTCTACGTAACTTATGGTGCATGAGCAGCGGAAAGAGTGAAACTTTTGATCGTTATCAAACTTGTCGGTTGCTCAAGCTGCCAAACCTGTTGGACTCCGTACGTGACAGTCTACATCAGGCTGTAAAATGCTTCCGAGCCCTGTTGAACAATCAGGTTAGTGTACTTTTGAAACTGCTTGTGGTGCATCTACGTGCAACCTGTTCACACCGCGTTAGTGTGAACGGACGCGGTCCATTTAAGTTCGCCAGTTTGTACGGACTACGGCCACAAGAGCTCATAATGATCGTTACAATGTTTCGTGATGTTCAACCTCAAATCAACACTTCACAACTGGTTTCGTCCTTGTTTGAGCTCATAAAGGAGGTCGGACTGGCAACCCTTTGCGTTACAAACCGAATCTCCTGTCCGATAGGTCACTAGGCCTATATGCGCCGTTCGTGATCTCGGAGAATTATGTACATTCGATGTGTACTCGTTCACACGCCATCACTGCTTCTGCCAGATGAACTTAAGCAAGGACAAAACTGGTGAGGGTGTCCGTCTGGGGATGAGCGTTATGCACGGCGCTTTTTCACACTTTCATTTACACAATCTAATAACCTCGGCCTTGTTTTGTAAGAACCTTGCATTTTAATACTACGGGTGTATCGATAAAGCTGCCCGTTAGCATTTGTAGTTTAACACGTGGAATTTGGTCTCACCTCTTTTGCTCATTCCAGAAACGTGGTATTCTATGTTTTGACTGGTAAAATGTTACACGAAACCTTTCTGTGCTGTACACTCTTGAATTTGATCCTTCCGAACGATTGACTGATATTGTCTCGATCTGTCTGTAGTTTATTTATTTTCTCCGTTGACTGTCACGTTGCATTCATGTTATGTCATGCACAATTGATAATTGATGTCTTTGTATATTACTCGTCAAATTGTATATGTGAAAAGTGCTTACACGTTCTTCTTTTCAAAGCGGGGATGCTCCATGGTCTTTGATCACCCACGGGCCATCAATATGATAACGTTATGTCTGCTACACCCTAGTTACCAGTGAGTCATATTTTTCCATTTCCCTTTTCATTTCGATAAACATCATTATTGAGGAGAGAGGACGTTAGCCATTACTCCTGCCCTACTCCATTATATCCACTTATGTTTTAATTGACCTTTCTGACCGCGCATTACTCGGGCGTTTGATCCATTTCTTATAAGGCATGTTCACGTCTGTGTGCGGCATTTTCAATCTTGGTCCTCTCGATTGCAACAATGTCTATCCAATCCAAATTGATGAATATAGCACTATTTTTGTCAGTCAGCTGCATACTCACGTAACTTGTCCGACCCAGTTTTTACCTGACTATCAATAACAGGAGATCATCATCATCGTCATCATCATCATCATAATGGTGATCTCCTGTTATTGATCGTCAGGTAAAAATTGGGTCGGACAGGTTACGTGAGTATGCAGTTGACTGATGAAAATAGTGCTATATTCATCAATGTGGATTGGATAGAGAGGACAGGAGATCGTTCGGCATCCTAAACTGTTTACAACAATATAGGTTTAGGTAGTAAATTTCTCTATCCCCTTTGCAACGGAATGGTGTCATGGTTTAAAAACTGTTTGTCGGAGATCGCTTGTCATACATAGTGCGTTTGTCGTTGTGTCTCCTACACCAGTCTTGGTTCGCATAAAAAATAGGCCGTAGACTCGCTAAGCGTAATTGTAACCGTCACACTACGCCCGAGCTCATTCTTTAATGTATTACTTTTTAGGTATACGTCAACAATCTGCCCTAACTTTTCTCAGTGTAATGTGATTGTTTGACTCTTATATGATACAGGCCACGTGATACTGAGTTTATGAATATTTGTATCGTCCAATTGTAACCAACTTAGGAACACTTGAATTCCTCACCCCGTTCGTCTCGTTAAGTCACCTCGTCTCTGAATACCAGCATTATGCCATAAATTGACGCACACTCTTCTGCCCAGCCTGTTTCTGTCATTGGTTAGCCACATCTTGGTTTTCAGATACTGTCCTTCCAAAATTTTCTCCAGGAGCCAGCTGAACCTTCCAATTAGTTCACGCAGACCATTCCAACTATGTTAGCACTAACTGTTGAAGATAGACTTGTGACTTGCAACTCCAGCAACTCTGAAGCCAATGAGTGCATGACTTGCACTCAGCCCATATTCAACGAGACAGCACACTTCTATTATTAAAAGATCCGTCCTTTTCTTGTGCATTACTGCATAGGGCTCTTCAGTAAACTGTTTCTGCTTTTTTTCTACCTGGTCTCTCACGCACGTTTCCGCCTCAAATTGTGTAATAATTTTCTCATTTAAACTTGACTCGCCTTCACAGAACGAAGACACTTGTACTCGAACTACTGGCTGCTGTTTGTCTCATCATTGGGGGCCATGAACGAGTGATCAAGGCGTTCGACAATTTCAAACGTGAAGTCGGCGAATCTGTTCGCTTCGAAAATCTCGTGCATTACTTCTGTACCCACGGAGCCAGCGCTGACGATGATTATAGTGTCGATTTTATGGTGAGTTCGCTTTTTCTGCCTCTGGGACAATTTATAGTAGCTTTGCCTTTTTGTTGTTTGGGTTCATTGTCTTAAGATACATTAATTCTTCTCTGAGGAGACATTTTTGCTGAGACGCATATATTTGTGTTATTCTTCAAAGGCTTACAAGGTTTTTCAATCATGTTCCATGCTTTGATAAGCCAAGAACTGCCTCAGGGTGGTGAGTTATACACCTGACGCAGTTTCATATCAAATCATAAAGACTGTGGCCAAGCGGCCTAAAGCGGAATCATATTCCAGTTTTATTGACAACCATTTTGAGTGACCTTGTGAACATCACACTTGGCTATTAATCACGTGACCGCGAGCTCTACTCTCGGCTACCGCGACTACTTCTGATCACTCTGCAGCAGCCTAACAGTGTCCACCCCACATGTTGATACGTCGAAGTCTATACTAATATTACTCGTCACTCCATTTTCTTTCAGGTATCATGCATTCAATTCTTCAACATTGTCGTCCATTCCACCGACGACATCATGCTGCGCGTTTTTCTACAAGAAGAATTCAAACACTTGGGTTTGAATGCCTACTTAGAAGTGAGTCGTTTTTAACACACGGAAATTTTTCGTTGGCTAGTTTACAAGACGTGTGTCTAACCTGTACGGTGTATGCTGACCATCCCGGGTTTATCTCCCTTACCGTCACGACTGCTAGACTACGTCATTGTTAACCAGTCTTCTGCGAACTAGTTTTGTGTCAGAAAGCCATAACTTTTTTAACGACTGCCCAATGCGCTGCTCGCATTTAACTTCATACCGGTGATGTCTTCGTTCCATCTAAAACGGCCAGGATGGTTGTTTTGAGTACATGTGGACTGTTAGTGTGCATTCTCGACTACTAGTTCCACCTCCTCACCAATGATCACAGGTTGGATTCCGGATCACCAACTGTAGTACACGACCTGCATACTTGATTCCACCTATCGCACGGGTCACACAGTTAGCAGCATCCCTATTCGGATTGACCTCTCACGATGAGCGGAGCCAAAGGACGAATGCATACAAACGTCGCAAACGGCTTACGCTGCAGCATTTCCATTTACATTCACATATCCCGTATCTCGTACAAACCCGGAGAATTGTGACGTAAACTGGGATATATATATATATATATACATATATATATATATATATATATATATCACGACTTTGCCAGAGAATCATTAATGGCATAGATAGGGAACGCATGGGTTTATGAGGTCACTGAAGTCGATACCAGTTGTAGTCATGATCCCGCTTGAACACGGTCTTGACAGGCTTACAGGGTAGATAGTTGGCCAAAGTAGTTCAAAAGCCTGATGAAAACGTTTCTTGGCGCACAGAAGTAGGTTATACGAGTGAATTTCAGTATCTTCGACTGTGGACAGAATTTAACGTTTCTCTGTGTCTTCAACTGAGTGGATGGGGCGAAATACCTCTATCACGTTGACAAAGTGATTAGAATCCACTAGGTTTGATGGTACAACGTCGTTGATTGATTCCGTTTTTACGCTGCTAAGCCAGATTGGCTGATGTTCACGGACCCGTTCAGATAAGCGTCTGGTCGTGCGGCCAACATAACTGGTTCCACAGGAACAAGTGAATGAGTATACACAAAACGAGGCTGCAGAAACAGGCACTTTCCGGCGTGGACACAATACCGGATTGGAAGTAGAGTGGTCACGTAGTTTGATGATGAAAACTGTTTTGTTTGGTGCATATGAGAACTTGTTCGTGTTAGTTTCGGCCAACTTGTCGTCGTTTGGGGAGTGAGCCGATGTTTATGGCTTTCTTTTCTGACAGATGCGGCTGGTCTTTTTCATTCCGTTGTTACACAACTCTGACTATGAACCTTTCCGGATATTCACTTTATATGGATAATGCGCGTATGAATGTCAATTCGTCAGCAATTGTATCATCTGTTCATATTCTTACGTTTGTGCTCGTCAAGCAGTCAACTAGGTTTCTTTTCAGAGTAAGTGGCCAAAAATTGTTGCAGTGAATGTACTGACCATTCCACGTACCTTTTCTGTGTATCCTGCGGTGAACTGAGCTATCAACACACCGGCGTGTATGTGCGTCTAGAAAACTTGATTGCCTATTCATTCCGGTCTTCAACACAAATTGTAAGTTTTTGTGTGCGGAGTTTAGTCTGACAAAAATGTCCGTCGGATTTGCGTTATTGACATGAACGCATAGGATGCCATCCACGTGCCACTCATAAAACTTGCATTAACTTATAGATGAATCCATTTTTAACTTCGCCATGAAAATCCCTACAAACGGTGACCCCAGCAGAGATCCCACCGAGAAACCGTATTTTTGTTTATAGATTTCCTTATTGAACCTGACTTGCACGTTCTAAGTGCACGGACAAAGCATCCGTTTATGTTCAGTCGAGGATATCTGAATGTCTATGTCACTGTCTTCGATATGGTATCCTTCGAAGGAATGTTGATAAATAAGGACGAAACGTCGAGTGAATTGACGTCTCTGATTGTCTTCACAAGATCGAAGGAATCGCGTAGGCTGTGCTTCGTGAGTTTTCGCCTGACGGGATCCAGTATTTCCAAAACTCCTTAGGCTAGTGAATGGTGTGGAGAGCCCCACATGTCTAAAATTAGTTTGGATGGTGACTGAGGTCTATTACGTTTGGATTACCCGTCGAGCCTGAGATCGACCGTACCCATAAGGCTTTGTTCTTTCTACTATGTGTGAGCAAATAATTCCATTCTGCTTTGAACACCTCTACGATTATGTTATTGTTCTTTCGGTCCGAGACGTTTCATCTTCTTCAGTATCTACTTTTCGAAACCTGGTTTTGTCTTCTATTAAGTCATTCATCTTGTTACTATAGTCTTTCGATGCCAGCACCTTGAACAGTCTTGGAAAGTAAAATGTTCTCATTTTTTCTCAAGTTTCCCACCATTATCAAATGTTCCTTTACCTGACATTTTTGTGATGCCAGTCTACGGTGCAAATATTAACAACAAGTATTCACCGGATCAAACTTTGGTTGTTTCGTATTTACCCTCAAAGTAGTATCAAGACCATGCAACTGTGCATATAGATTCTCAAACTGCACGTCGGAATATGATTGACTGGTTTTACTGGGCTGTTTCCTGTTCCGGGACGAAATGGGCTAACTGGAGCAGGACATGTTCTAAAACTGGGCCACCGTGCTTCAGAAGTTTCCTTGGCAACCCATCTTTATCAGAAAGTTTTCCGTTTCTCGACTGTTCAAATGGATGTCTGAACCTCCGTCAGATCCGGAGTGAGGGCATATGTCTCTGTTGGCTTACTGTCACAGGTTATTCAGTCATTCGGTCAAATGAAGCACGGCAATGACGTAGGCTGTCAACGTTTGCACCAGCTCCCCCTGCCGTCTACCGGTTGTGTGCACGAAGTGCCAGAAGCCCTGGTTACTGACGCTCTAGTATACCGAACGGACGGACCAAAACTCACCCCAATAGACCCGTAAAACTCTGTCGCTGAAGGTTAACTTGACTCCGCATCGGCTCACCTTGCGTTTCCCATCAGTCGTCTTTTATTCCGTGAAACGGAGCACAATGGTATGTCCTCTTCTTGCTTTCACTGTTTGGGCACAATGTGGAAACAGAAAACGCTTCGTTCTTCTTTTGCATAATGCCTGCGATGACTGCACTGTTGTCGTGAATCTAGTCCTGACGGTTTTGACATTGGAAACCGATTGTTTAATTGACTGCCCTCGTGACCTGTTCCTTGAGATGTTGTTACATACTGTCAAGGATAGTAGATGTGGGAGCGTCTTCAAACGGAGGACGTTTGTACTTCAGAACATAGTCTCCGTCCCTGAATTTTTCAGTCGCCCAAAATCTAGCTTTCTCCGCTGATCAGCCGATCTACGGTGAACAGCCTTGTAAACATGAATAAACAAGTTGTTCCTGACCAATCTGTGTCGCATTCAGCTCAGCACATTCTCGCGTGATACGTACTTCGTGAATGTCACGCTATCGAACGATTACGTAATCATGCAAATGGTGATAACCACCGCGTGAACGAGTCCACGTCGTGCCCTCGTTCGGATCCAACTGAAGACGTGTATTAATGATATCTAATTCGTGAGTAATGCACAAGCGGAACAGACCTTCACCTTTCTCATTGACTGCACTTATATCCTGAGGTCCAATGACACACGGCCATCTTGTGGTGATCGGGCTTGTAATGAAACAAAGAAATGAACTAACAACGTTACAAAGTTATATACAATGACTCAATGGATTCCACCACATTAGGTCCGCTGTAGAATGGAAGAAGTTTCTTTTTGAATGACAAAAGTCCCAGCGAGTTCGCTTCCTCTAATGTACTAAAAAGAATGTTACCACGGCTAGGTCACGATAACAACGACCACGTGGAAACTGAAGGCAAGGCGCTCTGATACGAAGTGTTGTATTGATTCAAACAATTCACAAGTAGTCCGTATGTACAGCGAACGTAACAAGCTTGAGCAATAATCTGTAGCGAGGGCCCAAAAATGTAACAGACTTTACAAGCGTGTGCCCTGCATTGTTCCGGGTTGCTTTGCTGAATAGGACTTCGGTCCTACGTGGGTCAGCTGTCAGATATGCTAAAAGAAACCACCCGGACAAAACGCAATTACGCTGCATGTTTCACTACCGAATTCATAGAGGGAGCTTAGACAGTGAAGTACCACCCTATGAGTGTACGGCAGAACCTTGCTTGTAGTTGCAGCACTGCTATCCTCCACACACGGAAGAAGGGAGTTAGAGGAAGTGTTATCAAATAGGGAAAACTCCAATCGCGCAGCGATTGATCGTGACGATCCGCGTATTATTTTTTACAGTCGCAAAACTGACGGTGCTCCTCAGAATCATGATGTAGGTTTTAATACGCCTAGTGCGCACAACAGTGTTTGGAATGAGAAGTCATTGTCTTATTCATAGCGTTCCCGGGATAGGTTGGTTCCTTACCGGCGAGTGTGTCCAATTTTTGAGTCAGAGACTCTAGGCGGGGTCCACCGGGAAAACCTTTGGTCCTTGTGAGTCGGTTTGTTAAGTCGGAGGTCCCGTGTGAGGTCTGTTAAGCCAACTTGAGACATTCGTGGATCAAAATACTGTCTGTCGGCACATGGAATGTGTGTACGCTGCCCGGTTGCTACTGCAGCGGGCGGTCAAAAAGGCCGCACTGCACTGCTTACAATGGACCTGATCCGATACAACGTTGAAGTCGCGATCTTGAGTGGTTCAAGGTTTGTAGACCAGAGTAAGCTCTGGGAGGCAGTCGTTTGTTGCATCTTCTGCCTAATCGGTTATTCAACAGGCGTTCTGGAGCACGTATCAGTTCTTTGATGTTAGGTGGACCGCATAGCCATCACTCATCGAATGATGTTCATGCGCCCACTACTTGACTGGAGTTTCTTAGTGTTTATGGATCAACCATGTGTCCCACCGATGGTGCGAAGACCAGTTCTATAATGATCTCTGCAATAATCAGCCCGACCTCGATGAGTGACCGATTTTTTCTTCTAGGCGTCTTTAGCGCACAGGTTGAGTGCAACTCACCGACGGGTCATACATCCTATTTGGCCCCGTTCGGACGGTTGTTTAACAATCCAGAGTCTGTATGCGCTTGTGTTAGGATGGTTATCTAGGCACAATTGAGGTAGGATTCTATGTTACAAAGATCGTTTGCTGGTTGTACTCGTGTGTCCTATTTTAGTTTTGTATTTACTTTTTTGGCTGTGTTTGCTTGTCTGCTGGTTTTTAGAATTTATGATTTACCATGTTTTTCAGTATCGAAACTCTTTAGGACGGATCAGCCATGATTTAAGGTGTACTATTTACTCCCATCAAGTTCCCTGTAATGTTTCCCTTTTTCTCGAAATGCTGTTGAACACCCCAGCGGTTACGCAATCGTGCAGGCGAGCGTCTAGTTCGACAAATTGAGGCCTACAATGACAACGAAGTGGATGTTGCCGTACTCCTTGAAGATTCTCAAGCGCGTGAACTGTATCAACAGGAATGCGAGCAACGAGAAAGCGAACTGTTTGCGTTGCATACCCAGATGAGCAATATGAAGTCTGAATTCGAAGCTCAAGCGAACGAGCTCCGTACCGCATTGAGCACTCTTCAGCTTCGGTGCACAGAATTGGAGGTTTGTCTTTTTCCCATTAGTGATGTTCAACATACCCGTTTGCTTAGGTTCAAACTTATGCAATTGTTACCGTATGTCGTCTGATTAAATCGGTTTTATGCAACGCATCGATCTGATTGCGAACTTTGGTGCGTAAACGTAGTGTATTTTTCTATTTCACTGGTCTAGTTATTTAGGTGTGCTCTTAACTCAGTGATGGTGGTCAACCGACTTTGGAACAGTTTAAGTCACACCACGGTAATTTGTATTTATCTGAACCAAACTTCGGGTAACAGTCGAATGACTGGGAGTTATGACGATATGGATAGATTTATTTGACTGCAGACTACTTGGTAAATTTCTGTCTTATCATCCGATTGCATGTAATTGCTTTTAGAATTTAGATTTCGATCAGATTTTTAAGAATTTGAAACTGTCCGTTCTTTTCCGGTCAGCCTATCTGTGCTTTGACTACACCACTGGGTTTTGTGAATTAAATTCTTAATTGTCAAAAAATTTCATCTATGAGAACGGCTGATTAAACTGATTTACTTGGACTTAGGGCTCTGGGTTTAAAATGTGTTCAATACTCGCTGGCTTGTTACACGCCAGGGTTACCCTAACTCACGCTTATAGGTGACTTGGGAACAATATTAAATACGTATTTCGTTTTACGGATTGACTAGTGGATTGTTGGAAAATTACCACATTCTGTTGAATGGAGTGCTGTATTTTTTCCGCATGCATACATGCGATAGCTCAATCAACAGTGTGGCTCATGCTACGTCAGAAAACTGGGCAGTTTTATCGGTCGATATGTTTGGGGACTCCCATCTGTACGGAGTTGAGTACAGTTCGGTCGCACATGATGCGCAAGTTGATTGTCTAATCTGTACTTTGTCTCCCCCCGTCTGGACTGACGAAGTATTGAGCACTATTTATCCCTTGATTCGGCAAACGGACTAAAATATATGACGCAGGAAGACTGAAAAACGGTCGATGTCGCACAGTTTGCCCGCTGTGGTATCATGATCAAAGCTTTCTCTAGGTTGGCAGTCGATGACAAGGTACCATTGGATAATGAATATAACACTGCTCACATGAAAACATTCGGGCGAGGTAGCAGTGCAGTCAGCAGTGGATAAACCAGTAGTGACTATGACCACTTGTGAGTTCGTAGGTTCGGCGTAACCAAATAGGTAGGGCGGCATCAATTCAGGTATCCTATAGGAAGTAGTTAATTTAAAAAAATCTGCCAAGTCTTGCTTGACGGTTTTATGATTTACAATCTCCTTCCCTACGGTAATTGTCGGCTCGTTTGTCGGTCTTCAGTCGACAGAATTCATACGGTGTTTCTGATTGTGTTAATTACAAACGATCTTCGAACTCCTACTTATTAATTTATTCGGCTTAGATGAATACAAGTTTTTCGGTAACTAAGTGTCCATGAAAGTTATTGTCGTTCGGCTTCAGGTTTGTAATATCACGCCTTTAAACAATCACATATTTGTTTCCCCATAACGAAATTCGTTTAACATAGCTTTTCGATCAACAACGTTTACTGCGGAAGGCTGTCAATATGCATAGAGGCGAGGAACGATAAACGGTCCCCATGTTGCTACCTTTGAAGAGCCGATCCTAGTAGTTAACCATTATCAATAGAATCGAAAATTTCGAAATCTGTCTTGTTATAAGACTACCAGATTGAATGTCACAATCTCAACAGAGGGAAGTTGATAATGGACATTAAGCACCTTTTTAGAGTAAACGTATGACGGTTCTAAACGTTTTTGTCGCCACCTAGTGTTTGACTTGTGTGTGCGCAGGCACACTGAATCCGATTATTTGTGCGTATTGATTCCCAGGATTGGTTTGTTTATGTTTTAGTCCGTCAGGTTTGGGCTCTGAACGTTATCATGCGACATTTTCTGGTTCAGATTTTTGGTTCTATCTTAACAGTATTGTCAACCACATAGTTACGGGAACACACCTGTAACTGATGTATTTAGTTGACACTAGTGCTATGAAAATATTAAACGTGAAAAGGAAAGCAATGAAGAAAAGAGAGCGGCTAATAAATGAGGTAGAAGAACAAACTAACTTGGGGTACCCAGTATACCCGTTCTGTTTGACAGCATTTCGAGAGGTGAATACAAAGTCACACTTCCCTTATTTAATAATATTTCCGTTGTCTTCTTATTCTTGTTTTTTCTCGTGAAGTTGACGCAATTGATTTGTTAATTAGGATTGCCACCATTCAACTTGTTCTTCATAAGATTCTGATCCCGAACTCTATAGTTATTCAAAATGATTTATTATTTATGTTCTCCTGAAGAGATTTCTTTAACTTCCCAAACGAATAGTTTGGACTAATGTGGAAATTTTTATTTATCCATTTTACTTGTTCCATTGTTTGTTGTTTTGATTTTCGTTTGCTATGGGTTCGTATTATTCTACCTCCCTCCGCAGTACCGTTACCTGCAAGTCGGGGCACGTAGTATTTTTTAACCGTAACTAGCTTGGCTTGAAATGCCTCGAGACACTCGGTTAAATGCCACCACCAGTACATGGTATCTCATACATGGTTTTCATTCGTCCCGGTGATTATTGTCCTGCTTCGTAGGGACAACGTGAAATCCAAAATAATCAACTTTCTACGTTGCAAACACGTCTGAAAGACAAGGATCTGTCCTGTTCTGCTCGTGAACAAATTCTCGAGAGCCGGATCAAAGAGTTGGAGGAAAATCTCAGACAAGCAAGACGCCGCAGTTCGGACAACTCGGTGCCTAGCACACTTGTAACAAAGGGGGATGCATCGGTTGCAGTCCAGCCTCCTTCCACACCACTATCACCGCCACCGCCACCACCATCACTGATACCCCCACCTCCACCGACGCTTCCTTCGCTTGGCCTAATCCCTCCTCCTCCACCACCACCACCGGGTTTAGGGTTAACACCTGTTGGGGTAGATGGTGAGTATTTGACTATTGTATGTGTTCAGCTGCCTTTTCAGCGCACTGACTGCAATAGCCCTAGTTTAGTAACGTGCTGGATTGCAATTCTTCTTTCCGTTCCCCTTTTTGTAGCAAACGATTCAATGTCCTCATTACACACATTCACACAGTCTTTCCGAGTCGAGTCCAGTCTGATTGTCTCTTTATGTGGCAATAATTGGAACTAACAAATGATCCGACAAATCACATCAACGGATGCTTTTTTTTGATATTTTCTGCATTGTTTAAAATAAATCGACATAATCACTTAAAATACTCTTACAGATCCCTAAACAAGAGTAACCAAATGCTAGTGTGCTTAATGTATCTGCTGCCGATTTACGAGCCGTGTTCGTCAAGCTTTCTGCTACTCCCGTCCGCTTAACCACTTCGAGGCGGTGTGTATATCTGTATATGTTTTAAATAATACGCAGCATACCTCGTTGCTTGTGGACTGGGTACTTTCGGGCCTTCCAATTGTAGACAGCAAGAGCCGTTTTGGATTACCAAAGTTTGAACACGCGACCGTGTGCTTCGTTGTCGGATGTTACTTCTGAACTGTCTCGTACTCAGTTTGTTCATCTGGTTCGTTATAATCAGTAACACTTTGGGTCAGTTGATTGATGTGAAAAGCACAATCATCCACAAAAGTTTGATACAATCGAGTACGTGAGATGTCTGGCGCATATTGCCTCAGTTGTACTATGTTGCGTACTGAGTTGCTGAGTCGAATTCAGAACAAAAATAGTCTCAGTGACATCAAGCGGTCTCACTTTATCAGAAAAGCGATGGCTCTTTTATAGAGAACCGATGATGTTTACGATCGTTACTGAACAACAAGCGTGTTGCCTTTTGATTGGCCCGTTGGTTGTTACATTCCACGGTCTTGCCTCAAGCAGTTCGGTTGTTTAAATCCGATATACGTTCAAACAACTTGTTTTACACACCACCTACTACAAACAAATTCGATGTAACGGCCGATTGCCGTTTTTTTATTGGTTGGCTCCACTGGACCACAATTCGACTTACAGCAGCTTGCGCGTGGGCTGTGGTTGGCTGGACTTTCTCCAATTAGGTAACGGCTTCAGTCCAATCTCATTACGTGCTGGCCTACAATTTAGAGATATGTCAAAACGTTGGTAAAAGAAGTCAGCTTTATACTTAAAAATGAGAGATTTTGATCGAACAATATTTTGTGCAAAGACATCAACATTGTTCAGGTTTTGAATGTTCAAGAACCTGATTGCCTCTTCACAGTATTCTCTTTGGTTTGATAAATTACGATGAAACCACCCAAACCGATTGAACTTTCACTACGTCTGATTGAACTGAGTAGCATTAATCCATATCTAGTCTTCGAGTTTATTTCTGGATTCGATATTCAACATGAGAGCAGCTCTCCTTTGGCCGCCGTAACCGCGTGACATCGTCACCTACGTTAATTGGGACAGTAAAAACGAGGAAATGTCGGTCAAGCGTGGGACGAATGTACCATATCATTATAAGGATTGTCAAAAACCTAATTGGGTTAGTGAAAGTCTGAAAATAACTCACCAAACCGTGTGAGATCGTTTAGGTGTACAAACAAACAGGTAGTTTATGCAACAGAATGAGACCCAGTAAGCTTCCTGTGATATCTGTTGGAGATATCCAGCTGACAATGTGTCTTGTGCAGTGCATCGGACGTACTTCAGCATGCGATTTTGCTGACAACTTTATACAGACAAGATCGTCTTGACACACGATACGTGGATGCCGTCGCGATATGGGCTTGTATGCACATCGCTTATGATGATGATCTGCTATTTCTAGAGTGAAAAAAGGAAAGCGTCTCAAATTCACGTGTAATTAGTGAGATGGAAGCAAGACGGTTAGTCCACTGCTATTCAGACCGATGTTGTTCAACGCTTCTACGCCCTCCCCCCCCCCTCCCCCGGATTAGTCTTCTATTGTTCTGTTGGGAATTTTCCCCTATATGCAGTTCAGCCAACAGCTAGACAGGGTAATAAAAGACGGTTGGTCTGAAACAGCTTTTTTGGAGATACATTGTAACCCCCGCATTTTATTGGAGAAATGGTTGCAAAGTGGAAGTGTTTGGATATAATTTGTGCGGTCTTGTCCATCGCAATTCCTGAAAGCACTCTTGATTTGCCGTTAGAATGGGTTGTTTCCCAACACGACAACGATTCCGAGCGCCCATTTATAACGGTTCACAATTCTCAAAAAAAAATCCCCATCCAACAAGTCTCTTGGCCGATACCGAGCCCAGTTTTAACTTTTATCGAGCATATCTGATCCCGTTTGAAGAAAAGCTTTTACAACTGCGTTTCCAAAGCGTTCAGGATTTAATAACACATTTATGAAATCTTGGAATGAAATTGACTGTCCGATTTTGAGCAACTTGTACAAGTGCATGACGAAATGGAAAACCGAACTTATCAAAGTGAAAGGCAGTGGCATTCGCTGTCAAATGGTCCATTTTCAAATGCTCGTCAAAAACGCACCAAGTCTTTGAGCATCTGAACACCGTAAATTGCTGTTATTCCTTTCATTCGATTAAGATTTTTCTTCATTTACTTCGAATTCACTTTCTTTTTTACCAAACCATAATATAGTGTGTCTAGTACAACCTCGGTACTTTGCCTTGGACTGCTCATACGCTCAATTTACCGGAATTTTGCTGATTATTATGCATTACTCGGTTCCCAAGGTTAATTGCGTTGTTTGACTGTCAGTTCAACGTGACGCGATCGATATGGTTACCCAAGTCCTTCGTTACGTTGTACACATCCACACGAACATTTACTAAACACGCATCCTACGAGATGGTATTTTTCCGTTGTCACCCCGTTTTTTGGTGTTTTTATCAACAGCAGAGGTTGTAAATAACCTAATTGATTGGCTGACAAGTCACACTCTCCGATACCGATGGTCTCTTTCATCGTATTTCAGATTATTCTAATTGACCATTCAGTGATATCCCTGCCCTGTATTTTCTTGATCTTTGGTGTTCAAGATCTCATTTGCTTAGGCCACCTTGTCCATGCAACCACAGTTTGGTTACGCTCACATACACCTAATATGTGACACCAGTGCCGACTGATAGTTCACCATCGAGGCTATTTGAGTTCGTCACAGCAGCTGTTTTGGATAGCGAATAGACATACGAGAACTTGTATGTGCTAATCTGTTTGATCGTGAATGCCGGTCCTTAGTGCACAAGTATTGTTTATATCGCTCGCTAGTATGTACTGGTATAAAGTCTGATTTTTAATCCCATATTCACTTGTGTTTATGGATACGGCTTTCGCTTCCTTCAAACCAAGCTGTTTAGTGAACCTGATCTATTGGTGTTTCGAAAGTTTGTTTCATTAAAGCGTCACTGTTTCGAAAGTTTGGCCACATGGAACGTCGACCGAGATGGGTTGTTCTTTTTGTTGTGCAGACTGTTTCGCTGGTTGGTTGTACCTAGTGTATATATACATTGTATGCTCTCTTTCCTGCGGATTACCCACCTTTATCAGCTGTCCCTATCAGAGCGCCCGTCCAAACCCGGTTTAAGTTGCCTCTGATTAATTGGACCGTATTACGTAGCCAACAACTACGTGGCACTGTTTTTGTCGGCATGAACGACGAAGATGTGCTAAATCACATCGATACGGAGCGATTTGAAGATCTGTTCAAGTTGTCCAATCAGGCCATGGGCGGTGCCGGTGGACAAACCAAAATGATGAACGGATCAGAGAATGGACTTAGCAGACCGGGAAGGAGGCCAGAAAAGAAATCTTTGATGGATCCCAACAGGCATCGGTATGTTTTGGCGTATTGCAGCAGTCTGTTTGTTTTGTTATTTCTAGGTCGATTTATTTTCCTTTGGACTCGTCCGGCAGTGATACCGTCTGAAGTACTTCTATTCCTAACGTACCAAGCCACATGCAAACTAGCTACTTTACAGAGGTTCTAAGCGGGCACAATCTAAGTAACCACAGACTCAAACCCCCGGTCATATCCTTGAGTATCACTGTTATTGTCGATATGCCAACTCATATCCGTGATAGAAAGATCGAGTTTAATGTTCTCAACAGCTCTGCCAAGATACGTTACATTATACTATATACTATAATATATATACATACTATATTATACTATATTCAGACTTAATGTTATAATGCAGCACAAATCTGTTTAAGAGTTACTATAGTTATTGTGGTTAGGACTTGCAACTGTAAAGTTGGTTGTTGGCGCTGGTACTATTGAGCCGTCTCGTAGTTTACTAGTACTGGACGAAATGTCGTTTGCCGCGTTCTCGGGGCTTTAAGCGCTGCTAACCCCGCTATGTATATGTGCTCAGGTAGTCAGTATCCATCTGAATTATTGGTTTGAGGGTTGCGTGACATTTTTTCGTATTTATCCTGTCCACACAGCCCACGAACCATCAAGAAATCATCAATCATCAACACCTGGTAACACGTACCATCAATTGACAGTATGTTAGGATCAGATTAGTCTTCATTTCACCAAATATCTCCTGTTTTTTCTGTTATCGATTAAACCGGCCATCCTCGTTTTAGTCAACATCTGCTGCCAACTAGCTTCCATCCGCGCGTCTTCATCTTGAGAAAACGTTTTCATCACTTTCGTGTGACCTAATTGTTCGTCAGCTGCCACCCCCTAGTAGTAGTGGCATTTGGATGCATTTGCATCATTGATGTTAATAGCTTGTTCTTCCACTGCTTGTTATTTCAGTAAGAGTTGCACAACCATGTAGTTGGCTGTTGAAAAAACGGCTTCAAGACTTGTTACGTTATGATTCAGGTTTATTTTGAATTCATGGCTTGAATAAAATGTAGTTGTACTATTCGATGAGATAGCAATTTTTACATTCAAATGTTAAGCATGGTGACAGATATCCACATAGCAGATTGAACAAACTAACACAACTGAAAGATATAGGAGCAAGCGATCAGAAATCACAAAACATGGAAACAATGAGCACCAAGGTGGCCACAGCATCAGCCCAGATTGCCTTTTGTGCACACAAAGGACTGTGGCATCTAAATAACCAATATCTCAACGTACTCGAGATTACAGCTCCAGCTACTCAAATAGATCACAGGGAGTTTGTTACAAACTCTAATCTTCTGTCCATTGAAGATAGTGTTCCACTATGAACCATGGTAAGCGTCGTTTTTGGACTCCTAAACGATGCCAATTGTTTTCGGTCATTTTGGTACACGCTGCTTGATACAAGCTGCAGGTTGTTTGTTTGTCCTCCTTGTGTAGTTCATGCTGTATTTACACGAGTGAGGTATTCCCTAACAGGAGGCATCCCTTGGACGTCAATAATTGATCCTTGGGTGCTTGTTGATTGAAATATAGTTTAATAAGCTAATTTGAGGTGCAAATTAATAACCTGCCCTTCCTGATTCAAATAATCAACCATTATTGGTTATACACTATTTCATTCTAAAAACTGTTAGCTTTTTCTAGTGCCTTAACCGGAAAATGTTTCGACCTGACCTTCCCAAACTGACCATACACGCATCCATTTACAGTTTCACATTGACTTTTGTGTTGACTGACTTTCTACTTGCTCTTTTCTGTTATGCGTCTTGGACTACTCTATCTCATTCTGTACCTCATTTGTTTTGAGTCTCATTCTTTGAACATACAGACAATGCTGCCCTGCTGTCGTTCTGAGTGCTGCTAATCTACAGATTCCCCTTAGGAAGTAAGAATCGGCTTCGTGTGGTGCTGTGCCTTCCAAATAAGTAGTCTGATTCAAACTGCTTGCACATACAGTATGGCTTGGGTCGATGTCAGACATCAGGCGCTTTACGTGCATGTAGATAGCGCATCGTGAATTACGGTACGGCTGTTCAATCACAGTCAAACAGACATCTCTTTTATTTCGTATGCCGTCGCTCCGTGGCCTCTTCCGAGTCGTGACAGGCCCGCCTGTTTCAAGTGTAATTATTGACTTTCACCGCGACCAATAACTGTTGGTCCGTCTTGAGCCTACTTAACACTGAGATTGAACCCTCACGAGTGGCACTTACAATGATGCAAAACGC
>LOND01000039.1:281268-313375 GCA_014220965.1 Paragonimus kellicotti
CTCTGTTATACACTTGTATTTTATCGAACGTTTATTGGACCCCCGTGATCGTATACTTCGATGTAACCGCTTGTGCTTCAACACGAATCATATTAATGACGTGTGTACCCGTTATTCCATTGGTGTGAGTTACTGATCTTCAAAGTCACAGTTCTTACCGGCTTTTCTTCCGAACGATGTAATCACTATATGTAATTCATCATTCGTGTGGTGCACTGTGCTTCCTGCTTCATCCGAATCATTCAACTGATTCGACACATTCTGTATATTGTCTACAGAAGATCTATATCAAGCATTCTTTGTACCGCATACTCATTGATTTTATTGCTTGTCAGAAGTTACACTCCGACACTCCTAGAATCACCGAGTCTGAAATGTCATCTCTTGCGTTACTGAAATGGAAGAGAGTAACCAGTCATCATTGTCGAATGCCATTTGGAAGTAGAGAACATCCAAGGTATCTGCCCACAACTACGCACTTTGCACTCAGAGTGAGCGTACAATGATTTCAACAAATTATGTTTAACGATAATACATCTGTCATAGAAGGAGTCTTAGAGAACATATTGAGCACCCAAGTTGGCAGCAGCCTGATCTGATGTGTTGCCGATAATTATAAACAGAATCTAAGAATTGTCTAGGAATGTTTCCATTTGTAGGTCGGAAGCATTAGATATCGCGAACGACTGTGGGAAGATCATATGGGCGTTTTGAGGAGGCAAAATGAAAGCTACCGATCATTGGTGATCATTAAAACAGTTCAGGTAGATGGATGGTTCATCTTTGTATGATATTTTTTTTAAAAAAAGTGAGACCTACACGAAGGCTCATCTGTTACCGGTCACCGACTGGATTGATTTACAGATGAGTACTTGCACGTCAGGCACGTATGGTTCCTCAGTCCGTTAACCTGTACGTTGGTGAAACCTTACCTTTCCTTACACACTCAACGGTTTTAGACCGATAGACCACATGTGGGACTATCATTTTCGATGTCACGTCGATTTCAACAGCCCGAATGGGCCTGCTAAAGAGCCACTCACTACATGAAGTTCATTATCATTCAAGATACAACCTAACTCCTTGTATGGACAACACAGTTGTTGCAGTGGATGTTGATACAGTTCGCCACTGTGGTAATATCGATTTAGCCTGTCATGGAGTAGCTGCACTTATTGATCGAAATGTTCCATTGAATTATACATACGAGGAAACTGTTTTGTGCTTAGTGTCAGCAGACCGTCCTGTTAATGAAGATATTGACACTCTTCCTTGTAGGTTTTGTTGGTTTTGAGCAGCAATTTCTACCGTACCGAACTATAAGACAACAATTCGTTCGACCCAGTTGTTCAGTTCTTTCAAATGTTACATTCATACGTACATAAACGGCCTTAAACTCGACTGTATGGTATTTTGACTTGTTCCCCGCACCAGTTACGATGACATTTTTGAGAGAAAAATTCTACCCAGAAAAAATAAATATTTGCTTGAAAATAAAGATTTATTGGTCGAGTTCGTAATCTTTTGTTTACAAGTGTATCATAGATTAATGACCGAACGGAATTAATAGTGCATGTATATATCATTTCATGGGTTGTTTCGCTCTGCAAGAATTTAATTTTAACGAAAAACATTCTGTCATTCACGTCATTGTAATTCGTTACTCATGACTTCATCCATGCTTGCTTATTCTTCCCTCTAGTTGTTGGAAACGAAAAGTGTTGATAAAAGCTGGACGTTGCTACACTTCCTCGTGGACACTATCGAGTCCAGATTTCCCGCACTGCTCACGTTTTACGAAGAGCTTGGAGATCTGGCCACTGCTGCCAAAAGTAAGCAAAAATGTGGTTCGTCACTGTTTGGAAACAATATTTTTGCTGTTTTACGCTTGTACCGGTCAAATTGGTTTCTTTGCTTCGCCAACTGACTACTTTTTACAGTCGGTTATGTGTCACCCAGGACATGGATAGTACGTTCCGCCTGTACGTTGAATGAGGTTGTGTGCTACCCGATTTGTTACTACGTTGCTAGGCTCTACCAAAACTCCACTAAAGTATTCTTGTTATGTTTGCTAGTTGCCTGTAAATTAGATGTTACATAACAACTCCAACTTTTCTTTTGTCTCCCAGTTCCCATGGAGGCGATGACAGCGGATGTCGCAGCTTTGGTGGCCGGTATGTCACAAGCGGACAACGAGACCATTATTGCTGGACCGGGAAACACTCCTACCCGTCTGACCGAATTTATCAGCTTAAACAAACCCCGAGTGGAATCAATTCAACAGCAGGCGGAACGCGCAAAAACATTGTTTACTCAAACGATCGAGTGGTTCGGCGAAGCACAAAACAAACCCAGTCCAGAGGTGTTCTTCGGTTTGCTTGTCCGGTTTGTGGACAATTTCAAGGTTTGTGACGTTTGCGTTGTGTTTTAATGTGTGTCCGAATGCTTCTATATTCACTCAACATTGGTGTGGTCGCTATCAACTTTGTTTTCCGCGCTTCTTCTCGATCTCTACATCTGTTGCTTGTACTCAGCACTGGTTATATTGCCTTTCAGCTGTGTTTGCTGACCTTTTCTTGAAAAGTTCAAGTATAAATCCTGTTAAACTTTTTAGTGTAATACTTATTGATACTCATCTTCTAATCAGTATCTTACCTCGACCTGAGTTGAACTAACTGGGTAAGGATAATCCGAATCAAATTCCAACCGCTGCTAACCTTCAGATTGGATCAAGTTCTCATCCGCTGGACAAGTCGTTCCCACCCTGTCGGTCGCGGGATGTAAAATAGTTGTGCCCCTAAACTACACTCTGATGCATTTGCTGTTTATCTAGTGTCCTCACATGTTCGAACTATAAAAGAGGAAATCAGTGCTAACGGAAGATACCGTGATTTTTTCGTGTTTCAATAGCAATAATTGTTCAATGACACCAATATATTTGAGTGGTTTTAGTAGTTATTCCATTTACCAGGTCATCTTCATGCCATTGTTGATAAGACTGTTCTTTCACAAGAGACTTATTCTATGAAGTAGGAAAGTGTAGGAGTAAAATTTCCGCATTGTTAACGCTGAGTACATTGTTGAACTATACTCTGGATCCAGGACCGTTTAATGGATCTCTAACTTAAGCCGAATTGATTGGCAAATAGAAGCAAGTATTCTCGGCATTCGTTTGACGTGGAGCCATATCTAGGCTTAACTATCTTACTCCGTTCAACCGCGATCACAAATCGTATGAGGTTATGGGTCAGGAAGCGACGCGCACGCGTACACCTTTCATATCGTTACATCTTTCGCACAGCAAATTTGTTCCCAAATAAACACCTTCCGTTGATTGCACCCGTTTTACGTGCTCCTCACTCTCTGCTGGCCTAAATCGTTCGCTCTATTGAGTGATGTTTCTCTGTTATCGTTCCGAGTGAACTGATGTTGTATATACTTTAACTATAACACCGCTGTGTCGTACACCATTGGATTGGCTGCTGGATATTGGCTTGAGGGCTCGCAACGTGAAACAATTACTCTTTTGTCATTTCGAGTCCTCGTGGTCACACTCTGTCCCCCTAAGCGTTAGCAACTCACAAAGGTTATTTATCTGTCCTCTCTCAAAAATCGTTTTTAATTCCAGCACTTATCTAACTTACATAGTCAACTAATTATTTGCGTTGGTCAATCAAATGAGTGGTCGGATGTTTTAGCATGTGACATGTCACGCTTCGATTTAGATAACCACGTTATAGAGTGACCGTAACGACTAACGAGCAGCAATTAATTCGGTCATCTGGCTAACTTTGTGTTTACTAATTATAAAACTGCACTTTTCAACATAACGCAATAATCGCGCGTGCTTGGGATACTCGAAACTTTCGTTTTTCAGTATGTGGTTTATCAGAACAGTCTGGTGTTTTTTTTGTTACTTCCCATGGAGTTACGTTTGGTAAAATGTATTGATTCGTGAGATGAGGAATCTCATTTGAAGCGCGCAGCTCATTTTTTTATACAAACACCATAGCTGCCCGGTTTGCATTGGAACGACTAATGTGCCGTCAAAAGTAATGGGAGAACTTGGTGTCTTATGAAGTTGCATGATTTCGTAGTAAATGTTCACTAATGAAGTGATACATTCGTTTGACCATCAATCGTGTGTGCTTGAAGTGAGCCAGAGAAACCGCCAGATCATATTGCTGTACAACACATTCAACTTCAGGGTGAGCATTTAGTTTAGCCATCTTCTACCGTTTATCCCAGTTGTGTAATTGTGCCATGTATATTGCATAATTATCGGGTGAAATGGGGACACATGTAGTGTTTCGACGTTCATGCAGCAGAGAGTAGGCCAATTATTAACTGTTCGCTCCGAAGCGCTAAAGTACAAAAGGGTTATTTTATTCTATTCCACTGTATGGTTAAATTTCTAAGAGTACAGCGACTGACTCCAATGTTGTTTAGACTCGTCAGGGCAATGTCATCGGCCCCATATTTCTTCCCCACATTGTTAACGGAATTGAAACAGTCACGAATTTGCACAATTTTGTTTGTTCCATTTGATATTCAACAGGATTGACCGCTTGCCATTATTCCGAAACACGATGAGCAGCATGTCTGACGCAAGCACAACAGTCAAAATGATCATTTAGAGTTGTTCGGATTTGAATGTTTTCTTATTCCACATGCGCAATAATTGAATCCGTCTCATGTTTTACACTGTTCATGATTCTTTTAATTCATTTTGCTGTGTTTGGTTCTGATTGTTTGCTGGTTGTGTGCGTTATCGCGTGAAATTCGGTTCAGGCTGATAATGGGGTGTCTTCAGGGATCGAAGTTGATTGAACTTAAATCTGTAACATTTAATACGCGAAATATTAATAAATCCTCTTACAACTGAGCCTCTTCTGGCTGAATTTTAGTATCACAGACGACACAAGGTCATCTCAATTCTTGTATCTCAAAATTTGTCATTTCAAGACGAAACCACACACGTTAATTCAGCCAGCTTAAGCAGTAATAAATGGGACCTCATTTCATTCGTCCTGGCCTTAGCAGAGCTGCCATGTAGAATGTTTGTGAACCTGACTGAGTTTTGATAGGTGATGTTTGCATTTACCTACATGGTTGTAGTGCAATAAAAATTTGGACTTTCATGCATCTACCAACTTTGCTCAGTTTCCTGCCCCCATATCTGGCTATCAGCTCCTGCGTTTCGCTAAGTTGAATGTATCTACGGGTATGCAGTTTAGTTTCAGAAAGAAAATGCCCCAAGTTAGCTTGACGTGCGGTGATAAGCAGTTGATGACTCAGTCCAACCTGACGACCTTACGTTCATTAGTTGAACAATAAGCCGTCGGTCAGTTCTTAGTAGATAACCGAAATCGCTGCATAAAAATTGTTTCTCATTCGTTCCCTGTTTCAGAAAACCATCAACGATATAGAAAAGAAACGTCGAACAGATGCACTCCAGCTACTGCAGGCGGCTACTGAAGGTAACGGCCCCGCGTTCAATCCATCTAGTGCTCCCACTGCGGCTCCAAAACGATCGAAGGATGTGAGTTCCGCGTTATGACTGTTCGATTCCGAACCTTCTCAAGTAGTTTATTTTCGACTTCATAACCACCGGCCAAATGTATAGCCTCATCCTTGTGTTACATGACTACTCTACAATTCACATCATTATTGTCCCTCTTCAACTCTTGTTGATTTGACAAAGCCTTGCCTCGTGATTTATTTTGCCGTTGTCCATTCAATTTCTAGCCCACGCAAATGTGAAGTAACAAGGCCTAATGTTGTCGTTCTCTCCTCTGGCTTATGATTTGAAACGGTTCAGTGTACAATCTGTTTGAACTTGTGTAGTGACAGTGCTTAGTCCGGTGTAAACGTACACTCCCACCCTAGTTTTGTGCAGCTGCACGTGCTTGCGTGTTAGTGTTAAAGTGACATCAAACATGGTTAATTCTGTCCTATCGATTTTCGACGTGTTGATTGACGGTATGCACAGTATTCGTGTCCATATTGAAATCAGTTTATGAAAACTGGTCAACACGACTGAGAACGATCACTGCACAACAACCTGATTAGCTTTTCGGTGTTACAAGGAGAAGCTAGAATTATACCGAAACGCTCAGATAGTCACAAACCTGTCACCTCAGTCTTGTAGGTTTCACTAGGCAAGTGGCTATCGCATGTGGCCAGATATCCGTGCTAGTACCATCAAATAGCCATATGCACTTTATGTCTTCCTATCCGTCCTTGTAATATCCTTTTGTTTTAAGCCCATCTGTTTATGGATATCAATCCTTCACATTCTCGTTTCAGTTCTAGGACTTTGTTGGTCGTTTTGTCCACTGATCAACAAGTATTGTTTATTAGGCCAGCGAATCCGTTCACCAAATTTCATCATGTCTGGCAATTGATATCAATTCACTCGAACCAATGTAGTATGTATCCGACTTATTCATAAGTCAATCTTTAGACGCAGGCAACTCACCCAAAGCAAAGCGGAAAATGTGTATGAACAGCTACCGCTGATTCCTTCCACTGCTGTACGTGCTCAAGTAACCAATAATTTATCGAAGTTTTATCACCTCTTTCAGCTTGTCTTTCCGGCAGACAAGATTAGCTACGACGATTTATTGATCGACCGAAACTGCGAGATGATTTGCTGTAAACCCATTCAGTAAATGTCGGTCTACTCATAAACAGCTGACATTATTCAATCCTGCGACCTTTTTTCGTTCATTGAATCTGTGGCCGTCTGCATTATGCATTCCGCCGTGAATAGTGATCCGCCTGTTTAGCGGAGCGTCTTAACCTTTTTTCATAGATTTCACCCATTTGACTAATTCCTGTGTTGCATTTCAGCTACCTTTCCTGTTTGTTTCCAAGAGAATATATTGGTAGACAGCTAATCAGCATGGCCTTCAGATTAGATTGTTCTTCATTATCATCAAGCAGTCTCTAGGTATTCAGTATTAGATTGAGTTTTATGGCCTAGTCCAACAATTTCACTAGATCGGTTAGTTAAACCACATGGCGCTAAACGGTTGTTCAATTCTTCATCGATTAATTACACTGTTAATGCCACTGAACTTAATTCTCTAGAGAATCAAATAGTGCTTGAAGATGGAACACCGACCCTGCAGATTTATGCGCGTGGCATTCTTGATGTCTGTTATTACCAGTCTCTGCAATTCCGTCGCTGACTGGGGATTGTGCACTTCGTCGAAGGATCATCACACTGTTTGGTGATTAAGTTCATTCCTTGACTTAACTTATTTTGTATGTTCCTACTGTTCCTACTGGATCGCGAAGATCCCTTTTGTGAATTTTGACCGTTACATCGTTGTTTCATCGACAAGCCGACGCGAGTTGTTTAGTTTCAGGCCATTCGTGACTGGTTATGACAATTCTGCGTAATTGACAATTTAACGTATGTTCATGATCTCTGTTCAGTGTGAAACTCCTTATCATCAACTTGAATTCACTTGGTTTTCTTCTCACCCCCTTTCAAAAGTGCGCTAGTTATGTTGTCTTCTATATGATATGGTAATCTGTGTCAACGGACGTCGTTTTTTGTTGCTTATCTACTTAATTGGTTTACCTACATGGTCCTCACTCCGTGCGTGAGCATATTGTACTCTGGTTGCTTACTCACACATCCTCCACCGTTAAAAAATGATGATACTCATTTCAATCACAACATGTCCCGCCCAGAATGATGCTTATAATGTTATGTTTAGTGTGAGGTCGCTCTCTCCTCAGCTGCGATGACTACCTTTACCCTGTTCCTCATTTAGTTCACCGTATCATTTTTGATCGTTTGAGAACTAATGACGATTGCTTAAGATACAGTGCAGGCTCTCAGACAGTCAGCTTTGGCTGTTAAACTATAGGAAGTATTGCCGGTCCTGAAGATATGAGATCATTATGTTCTATTTCATGCAGTACTGAACTCATCTGACAATTCGGTCAGAATTACAAAATTATGGTGTTGGCTGGCTGCGCAGATTAGCCACCGCTGAGACGCTTTTTTGCATAGCACACGGTAATATCTGTTGCCTAACTCTTTAACTTAACGTTGAAGCTCTGAGCGACCGTTCAACAAACTTTCTGAACTCGTCAGTTTTCTGTGTCGTAGTTCGAATGAACGCTAGAAATGCACTGACTCTGTACAGATTGGGTACTGCTGTGAAGTGGTTCTCACGAATCAGCCGCCATGAGTATCAGTTGTTTATTTCAGTGCTGACTACGTCTTCCATATCACGACAATGTGATATCTGTCACCCTTCGTTGGTTTATGAAAGTTTTCCAACTTCAACAATGTGCTGGGTCATCCTATCGAAACGCTCGATTAAACTGTCACCGGACATTATGTATACCTGTATCCAACCACTAAAACAGTTGTTCAGTCATTGATGTGCATACTGAATTCTGGACTACCGAGCGTTAACTGGTTACTTTGAAACCCTGGATCTAGTCCATTTGATGAATTACTGTTTGACTCGATTTCGAGTCATCGTTTCCAGTAGTAACGGAATTTGCCTCACCAGTAGTTGACGAGCGTTGGAAGCATACACCTAAACGTAAACAACTCAACCGAAACCTACTTTGCAATAGACTAATCAACAACACCAGTTCCGGCCGATCGTCACATTCAGCTTGAGTGATATTCTTTAGTTGGCACTATAACCTTGGCTTCCGGACTTCACTTCTCGGTCCATATCTGAACACGCCCAGCTCTCAAGGGGAACTGGTCAAAAGAAGCTTTTGTATAACATTGGTAGCTGACGTACGGTCTTTCGAACTTAGTCATAGTTTAGATGCTTATAATCTGAATACATTCAATGATAGCTTTCACACCCAAAAAGTCTTTACGACCCTATAGATGAGCTTTGTTAAGATCTAACCTCGTGTATGGTGCCTCGGTCCTGATCGATTGGGAAGCCTATCAAGAATTGATGTGAGCAATGCTTGCGGTATTCACGAATTTGTTGTTTTCTCCCATTGAGGTCCACGACTCCAACCGAATCATTTCGTTTCTTATTGTCCCTTCCTGTCCGACTTGGTCCTACACATTTCGTTAAATCACCTTACTATTTCAAGCACGTTCCTAAGCCTTATTTTGTTACTTTTAATTTATCCTTTTTCTGTTGTGGTCAATTTCATAGGATTCAGCCGCAGATCTACAGGTTTGTTTTAATCAACCTTTCTGTTATCACGTATCGTACGGTTACTTTTGCTTTCTTCAATACGAATAATTGTCTCATTCAATCCTATTTGTTTTTCGGACGATCAGCTTCACATCCACCTTAGGTCTTCTTGTACAGCCTGATTGTCGCTATTATTGTGCAAAACTAATATTACTGTTAGTGGTAATTGGTTCAACTGTTCTGTTCTGTTCATGATGCACACATACATCCGGGGTTTCACAAAACAGTCACATACTTGTCGTTTTGTTATGATTGATTGTTTTGGTTTTGTTTAACCAGCGTACTGGTGACTGATATTCCGTTTGTATGCTTTCTAACGACTTGGACAAACTGAGACATCATACTTAATTCGAAATTGTTTGAGTTTGGTTTGCTGGTGCTGTGCTTTCATCGTGTGTTAATTGATTACGTTTTTGTCCTTTTTAAATGGAGGAAAAAGAGACGATCAGTGATTCGTGTGTTCATTATTACGATTGTTTTCGTTCATGGGAAATACGCATTTAATTCTGGACTCGTATGATTTGCTTAGTGCTACGCTTTTGTTCCGTAATCTGAGCCCGATTGTGTTGGACGCTATTCCCCTGATACTACTTCTATCATTTTCAGTAGGTCGAAACCCATGCATAGTTTTGCGAAGCTCGCTATCAAATTATTTTGCCGCCATCTTTTTCTCGTCTTCTGTGTGTCGGTTCTATTTTCGGTTCATTGTTTTATAATAATATGATGCGTGCGTCGGAAATGTCAATAGCATATATATATATATATGTATAATACACGTTGTGCTTCGTTAGTTCTGAAATGAACCTTGAAAATAAAAACAATAATGTGTGCTCATTCTGTTCCGGACAGGATATTCATGTTCAGCAATGAGCAACACTATCATGTAGATATCTTTTCAGACAGCTACATAACAGCCCATTAACCGTCTTCGTTTACGATAGAGGAGAACTCCTGATATAATTTGCACAATTTGGTTTTATTTTTCTGTCGACATTCGCTTGTTCACTTTTATTCACAGACGTGAGCCAAACATATCCTATGAACAAATGATATTTATAACAAAATTATTCTTTACCTAACATTTGCTAAGAAAATAAACAACCTATGCGTTGAAAACTCCTTGAAAGTGCCAATTCAGTCTTGTCTCGTGGAGCTTCTATAAAAATTGGGGACCCTAAAGAGAGCACTTCCATAACATAATTTGGTTTGATTCCTCTTCTAGAACGACCAAGGCGTTCGTCACCACAATTCCATTATTTGAAATATGAAGTCCACGTTGCCCTGGACGACCAACTTAATCATTAGGCGAATGAATGTTGCACTGTAAACCATGAACCACTGTTGAATTGAAAACGTCACTCGAGCTCCATCCTACTGAAGCACTTGTAAACTGCAGTTACACTTTCTGTTCATCTCATTTTATTCATCCAACACGATCCTTAAGTTCTACCTGATTGGTAACATCGACATAGTGTCCAAGCGATTCCGATGCACTGCTGGTGGTTGACCGTCATGTTGGCTGCCAGCTTGATGTATCAACAGGCAATCGTGCTTGAATCGGACTGTCATAGTGACCGACGTAAAATTCGAACACCTTCTGGGATGGATGTTTGCCTTGATAAGACCCCGTTATACATTATGAAGGTTTATTTATTCTATCACTGCTGATCAACCAACGTTGTCTTATTCGTTATGTTACACTCACATCGACTGAATTTCATGGGCTCAAACTGTCCCCTTCGAGAAGACGCACCTACACTAAATAGACACATCGCTCTCCCCGGAATTTGCTTCTTCTTCAGGTAATATTGTTTATACACCAGCTAATGAGTTTTCGTAATGCAGTTGTTCATAGCTTCAAAATGAACATGTTTCGATCGATTGTACGCTTATTCGATGTATAATCTGGCAACTGAATGTAATTAACACTATTTTTAGTGGATTTAGCAGACGGCTTCTCATGTGACGGGATAATAACCACGAGACTCGAGACGGAGATGTAGCCACGCAATGAACTTAAATTTCGTGGCCACAGTTTTCATCTATAGTCCGAACCAACGCCACGGATTTAGCGGGACGCCAACTTATCATATATGACGAAATTTGATTGTCTCTGTTCGTCAATCGAAGAGTGCACTATCTTAATCGGCAATCCGACTTGTACTTGGTCAATCTATTATCCAATCATACGATGTGTGTTTCGACTCTTTAAGTGGAATGTGAGTCTGACGACGCCACTGAGCATATGAAGATGTGCAGACTAGATTGAACCTTGATGTCGTGCGTCTTCCTGAGTACATTCATTTCATTTTTTCATCAGACCACATATGGATGCAAATGCGTTCAGCCTTTCACATTGCGCATATCGATATTTTAAACGATCGTGCCTCAACCAGTAGTTTACGATCAATTGCATTCTGTGGAACTATTTGGATTATTTTTCGTCAAATTGTACACTTCGGACGATCTCCATAGGCCTAATTGCTATGAACAAAGCATAACAACAGAAGCATTATTATGAACTCTCTCAGGCAGGTCGGTTTCGGGCGCATGTTTTCAACCATGCGCCAATTAGTCATGTGCTCAAATGTTAACACTGAATAAGTCGCTTTTATTGGATTATCCCTTTTGTTATGCGCTAAATCGCTTGACCCAAAACCAAGAAAGAGAATAGACGCGGCAACACCGTTTATTAGAATAACGAGTTAAAATTGGTCCCTATGACTCCAAATTTATTGGGCGAAACGATTACATGACCGACAAGACGCGAAGCACATCAAATGGAACGGTCATATATGGCAGTCAGGGTTTTACAGGGGGCCTCAAAAAGCAACGCGAGAAAACACAGTCCAGATAGCGCACAGGCGTTCGACCGCACCGCTCTAATTTGATTGGCTGAGTGGAGCCATACCATCCGAACTGGGTCGGTCGATTTATATGGCGTGATGCATCCCGGCTTCTTTAGGAGATACGCCTCCTAACAACGTTGAATGTTTGTGCTTTTTTTATCTACAAATGATTTATCTGAACGAGTGAAGTTCCCGAATAAGCAGTTTACTGATGTAAACCATCTGATCATCCTTGATTTCCGAATGGTCACTAAACCCACCAATCTTAAAGCATATGTGCAAGAGGATTGGTGCGCCTTGGTTCAGATCATATGCCTATACAAATCGGCTAGTTCGACCAGCTCACGCCATGTAGTGCGCATTGTTTACTGTAACGCAATTTTCCTTTCGAGTACTGTGGTCTTGTTGTTACTAGATTTGTATGCAGGTTCAGCAGCACTTGTGAACAGTTTCCATGTGTATCTACGACAGTAAACCAGCCTTTAATATAAATCACGTCGTTAGAGTTCAAGCATGCTAACTAATCACACTGCGGACCGACTCAATGAGGCATAAGTTTTTATATACTCGAAGTTTGTTTGTAGCAAGCTGAAAAATAATGGGGAAACAACCGAAGTTGTTTATAGTAAAAATTCATGTTTCAATGCCTAGGAATTATCCAGTATATGTGTATACACAAGCCAGTAGAGATTATGTACGCGAAATAGTTAATTTTTTATTGCGACGTTTCATATTCCCAACGGCGCCTATTATCAAACGATCAAACCTTGTATCTGTCTGTCATTCTGTCCTCGTTTATCTTCAGTGTGTGTTAACATTGCTGACGTTGCAGTTGTTTATGGTCACGTGTCGATTGAAGTGGTTCTGCAGACTTTCAATGTGACGACACTTTTTTCATTCCCACGATTGGCATTGATTCGCTCGTCACACTGCTAGTTCACGCTCGATCAAGCGTTTGTGCAAATGTCCATCCATCTCGTCTGCACATTGCCAGCTATACTTGCAACGTTGAATCACATAAACTGCATAGGAGTATTTATACTATCCTACATAGTTCTTGTCATTTACTAAAGACGCTGATCGAAGTGTTTACGTTCCACTTACACTCAAACTTAAATGTTCAATGATTTCGAAGTCATTTGTACCGTTTCCAGTGTCATTCTGATTTTCAAGTGTTGCAGGCCATCCGGTAGATATTTACAGAGCTTCTAAAATATATGAATTAAACATCATCTTTGCATTTAAAAACAATAGTTTGGGTCATAGTGATGGTGAAAACTGTATGTGAAACACTCCAAACTTGTAATTACTACACACGAGGTTAACCATTCATCGTTTAAGACATCAATTCCGGTTTCATAAACTTCCTCTCAACTATCGTTTTTATTTGGTACAGTACGACTAAGTTAAGGAGAGTCATTGGGACGACTTGTCCATTGGTTGTACCGCGCATTTTACCCTCATGGTGTTCTGTGTATTCGCATTAAATGGTTTGTACGTATTCCTGAATATTTTAAAATAACCAATCTTATCTGGTTTACTAACCTTCGGTTTTTTTTGTGGCTTTTCTTTACTATTCTCTGCCTTTGTGCTACAAACCTTCAGCATTTGTGCTTCTTGCAATTTTAGCAAACTTTTTCGTCTTATGCTTTGTAGCTTGCTATTTTGGTTAATTTAATTCTCATTTCACTCTGATTGTAAGTCTAACACTAGTAATATCGCTGTTCTCACCATTTCCACAGAGACATTTGGCTAACGAGGCTAAGCGTCGATTAAAGAATCGGACTCGCCAGATAGCAGGTGATGGAATGATGGATGAAATATTGGCTGGTAAGTAGTCACGTTTTTGTTAGGGCATTCTAACGCTCCTCTTTGGTCGCCACGCAGCTGTTTGTTTTGGCTTAAGCGGACGTTTGGCATGGTAGATTCCAGCCCAAAACATGAGCTAGTTTTACATACCTGTTGAAAGTGGAAAAGTTAGATATTTGGTTTTTAGGACGTGCATGGTGGCATGCTAGTTTATCTGTGGACTACGTTTTATCTGACCTCCTTGTTAGCCTACACCGGAGAATCAGATATTACTAGAGCTCAAACACACTTTCCCGTTATTGGTGGTGAATACTAATGCCACAATGGTTATTTGGTGCTTGTTTAGTAACTAGTTTGGCATGAGCATTCTTGTGCTCTATTTGTGTAATTTTTTCAACAACAAAAAAACATTGTGTTTAACCAAAATTTCGAGTCAGAGCGTTTATCACTAATTGTACTAATAGAACGAAGATACTGTGTTTAGTGATTGGTTTTTTCAGCTTATGTACTAGCAAGTGGATTGCTGCGATCGTCCGTAGACTTCGGTTCCATCTATGTGTGCGTCATCCTACGATGTCTGTATTGTTACGGAGAAGACAAGAAACTTAATTAAACCAGAGATATGTCTATTGGTAGAATTAGCATACTCACTACTCAGTCTTAGACTTTAAATCCCACCACCCCCGAAATCTCTCTGTGGTTACGGCGCCCGTTGTCATTCACGCAAACAACACAATCTTCTGTAAGCATTACTTTGGAAGTGATCGGCGGATGCAACCAAATGTTGACTTCGAAACGTCGATTTTTTTCCGAGCGATCCTCTGTGGTGTATTTCAGCTGGATGCTATCTTTACACCCCTGCAACATGACCACGAGGATGGCATGTAAGTGAACACTAAACGGAATTGGAATTACTACAATCCGGTTTCACATCCGTGACAATTTCCCACTTCGTGACTGACTCACACGGCTGCATCTTATCATCATATCTACATTCAACATTTCACTTTAGTTAGCGAGCTTATTTAGATGGCCAGACTCATCTAGCATGGTGCGCGGAATCAACCTCTGTGGTGTAACCCACAAAATGGGCGTACAACGAATTGTGGTCGTGACACTTTTCCTGAAACTGACCAACGGCGAACATCTTGTCAACCGTACTGCAACTACCTTAGAATCCGCAATGCTCCACGGGCGCATTGACCTCAGACATCTCTGCGTTAAGTCGACGGGCAGGATTCCGGTCTGACTTCTTGCAGCGCAGCTTTGCAAGCTGACGTTCCTCTAACTCTTTTGCATTGTTTGCTTCTCTTGTATTCAAATTAAGATACATAGGGGTGTCCTTGAACTCCTGCGAGGCTGTTTTTTGTTCTCACATAAGCGAACAAACCGAAGTATCGCACGTTCAAAAACCAGGCCTCGCACTTCCAACGTTCTCATGGCTACTCATCTTCAGTCAGCTTTCACGTCTCGTAGTCATCACGGGGTCTTCTACGCATGTGCTAAGTGGGAGAGGCGATCGAGTAATTGTCTGTTCATTGTGTAAAAGAACGATTACATTCAACATCCTAATATTATCGTACCTCACGGGCAGTCGAAAAGTGTTCCATTTGAAGATATGCTACTTTTGCTTATGAATATTATCAGAATTTTGTCTTGACGAAATAACTTCGATTTTTTGTTAAGCAGTAAGACCTTATTGTTAAACACCAGAGCGACTGGAAAATTTGTATTTCCGGAACAATCAAACACTTCATGTTGGTATTTTTCATTCTGATGGTTTCAGTTGTGTTCGTAGCCAAACAATCGGTCATCAGTCATCTAGTACTGGAGCATAGTGTTGACGTATTTTGCTTTTTCATCTTGAAGCGAGTGATATTAACTCTAGTATGGTAGCGAAAAGCAGTGCATTTTTGTTGCGTATTCAACCGCGTCTTGACACTCAAAAAATGGTTTAACCGACACCACGGTTTCCACACAAAGGTTGCCAATAAACTCTACGTACTAGTTGGACAACAAAACTTTGGGATTGACTCACAACTAGTGTTTACTAACACTTTACTCCCATCAGTATAGCGCGGATTCACGTATATAACGTTGCTTATTTTTCAACGTGTGATGAGCAATCATAAATATCCTAATGGAAGCACAAACTGTGAATCTAGGCCATAGATAGCGTGATATTAGCGAAAGCGCTGGGTGACGTACAATTTCTTAAGCGGTATGCAAAATGATTATGTGAATGCACCCGCGTCAATTGGCCGCCAGTTGAGGTAACTTGCTTGTCGAAACCTAGAGGTTTCCGTTGACAGTAGAAACAACCTTCCTCTCCAATTCATCTGTAGTGACATATATGCGAGTAGTTTGTCGGCCCCTTTTCTTCTGGAAACCTGTCTTAAGAAATCGTTCTTTCGCCTTTCGCCTCGGCTACATACCAGGTCGTTTTTACTCCGTATGTTGCCGCTTAAACTCCATACAGGGTTCTCATAAATCGAGACCTCATGAACTCAAGCACATCACTTCAGTCTTATCCGTGCTTTCCAACCCCATTGTCCAGTAACTGAAGCGCTCAACTCCTAATTTGATTTTATTGGCTGCCCACAGTAGTGATGTTGTTATGTTCCAATAATGTGAGAACTATCATGAGATAACATTTCGGTACATTTGTACGATGATCAAAATTAGCTAAGGTAAAGATGCAACATGGTTCCTGTGAAGTTGTTTTGAGTCGTCGACTGATCTCGCCAGCAATAAACAAACAGTAAACGTTGATGTTGGTTAGGAATTGGTACTTCCAGTCCAGTGAAGGCAGACCAAGCTTTATGGACATCCTAGTAAACAGTTCATTTCGTTTGTGCGCTTGGCGATGGTTCCCCATTGCACTAGCGCACAGTGTGAGTGTTGTTGTAACAAAAATTCCTTATCCGTGACCTGAACGGGGTACGCCACTTTGCAGTATACCAAGGAACACAACAAAAACCTATCGTGTGTGGGGCGGCAGCGGATGATGTCAAACCATGCACGCTCGACAAACATATGTTGGATGCTGCTTACCGCAACGCTTGCGGCATAGTGAACTTGTACACCTGTCAAAGCATATTACAATGGACTACTTTTTAAACTGCAACATATTACACCCGCAGAATGCAAATGGAGTTGGTGCAAGCGAAATGTGAGAACATTTTGAAAGGTGTGACATAATAAGGTTGAGTGTATTTTACGAGATAGATTTGTTTCTCGCGCTCTCGTTGGCCGCAGACAGCTTGCTTTCGAATGCTCTCTGCTCAAAAGTTGATTGATAGTTAATTTTAAATCTGGCCAGGTTGTTCTGTGGATCTAACTGCCGTTTGCTGCAATAATAGCGGAGAAGCTTCTGAGAGACGAATTCTATAGGGAAAAAAACCAATTAGACAAATTCGAAGATGCAGACATCTCATTGGTTATGGCACTGATATACTTCAAACCAGCGATTTCAGCGACGACGAAGCTCCAAATCTGGCAGGCAGTACCCGTTGGCCTTGCTCAACCGAATAGTTTGCGTTTCATAATCCGTGAACACATCGTGGGTTGATCATCCCAGGTTTCCATTACCTGTCACTTATTGTCTGCGCAAAATTCGTACAGAGGAAAAGCTGTTTCAAATTCTCAGTTCATTTATGCTGTCTCTCTGTAAATGTATATGTGGTTTTCTGCTTTTTCATAATCTCCAGTCAAAATCTACCTGTTTACATCGTAGGTCTCATTTCCGAGCCTTTACAAGCCGAAGTTCATCCTAGACGCACACGAGCACCAGACGAGAACTGACATGGTGACGCTCATTCCAACATCTGATACGCTCATTTCTCAATCTCATTGGTGGTATTCTTTCCTGATCGCGCCACTTCCGTATTGTCCGGATACTCGATGCTGCCTATTGGAGTTTCCAGTTTCTTCTACGTGCGTTCTAAGATTTCTGAAACCACCATCTACAAGTCCCCTCCACCCAACAGAATTACTTGCAGATTAGAGTTGTTCTACTTCTGATCTGCTCAGTTCTCCCGAAAACTCCCTGCCTTCCAATCTGCAACATGACGCTTTGCTTATATATCACTGTTCATCCATTTATGTGTGCTCCGTATGATTTTATCCTCTCGTTTTATCACCCTCCTCCACTGGTGCTTTCCTCCAACATCTGTTGCTGTCTGTCCGATAGCCGAACGGCCTTTCTTTTGCTCTAGTCATTGAATGTCCTGATTTGTTCTGTAGAGACTCGGATGCATCCCCGGGTTTCGATTTCTTGCAGTAAACGAATACACTGTTGGCTATGTCCGCTTTGTTGTAAAATGAGACATGATTTATATTGACCAGCAGCGCTCAAGCATTACTCTTTCTCTCCCATCTTGTTCCCCGTCCTTGCGACATCATCGAGTGGTTTCTCGTCGGAAGGCTACCGGTGTTCATGCTTTCTTTTCTAACTATAATCTGCCAATTGACAAATTTTTCAATCCTGCTAGTGATTATTTCTGTTTGAGAGTTTAACCGCTGTTCGCTGTGTGCTCCTGCTGTACAAACTGCATGTTCACATTGAGTGTCTTCTTAACCTGTTGGACCGCTCCTTTTTGTATTTTTCTTACTTTCAACTATGATTTTTTTTGTATCTCGCACATTTTGGTTTCAACGAGTTGTGTTAAACGGTGCTCTAATTGACAACCAGTGTTTCTTTCCTGACACACTCCGCGCTTTTGATACGATCTGTAGACCCCATTAAAGAGGTTTTTATGTCATTCTGGTCGTTTTTAATTAGTGTATCAAATTGCCGATAAGTGAAAGCTGAGTTATGCTTGGGTTGGCCAGACAGTGACCTTTCGACTATATTTGTCACCTCTGAAGATTTTCATAATTACCCTAACTTCCTTAATGATCCTTATTCAGACAATCCGTTCACGTGATCCGGTGTGCTGCATGACAGATACATCTCGTGTTGTTGAATTCTAAAAAGTAACTGATGATTTCCTCATTCATAGTAAACAATGCTCACAAAATTAGTGGACGGGCGTGTATAGTACACTTCACATAGAGAGCAAACTAGTCATGTGATATTAGCGGTTCGGACTCATTTTATTGTTTTATTTGAACCTCTTCATGTGTGTGCATCGGATTTGCATGAGTATTGGGCGAGTGGAACGGAAGTTGTAGCAATCTTATCTAATCGCGCTACCCGACTTTCTATTTATCTGGTCGTGTTTTTCAGCCTGTTTAGCTGGCAGAGTCTTAAACCTAAATGCAGATGATTGAATGCGTTTGTTCAAACTATTGCCAACAAGCACTTAAACACAGTGATTGAGTAGATCTGTTTATTTTCCTGTGTGGTTTTATGATGTGGTCAGTTTCAGATTCAAGTGCTTTCCGTGAGAATCAACCGATTCTTTCACTTGTCTACTTACATTTGGTTGAATGTATATTGCAAAAAATTTGAACAATCTCGTAGTCAAATGAACCATTGTGAAGTCCCTGATTAGTACTTGGCTTGTCAGTTAGGCGGAAATGTATGCATTTGTATCCCTTGAGTGCCTTGTCTGTACGGTCCACTCAGTATCGTACGAAGACGATTTAGAAGGAATTTGCCATCGTAGAGCAAAGTAAACTTGCACTGTCACAGCTCCATAATGAGACGTCTTTGAAGAAACCCTTCTGTCTAAAAAAGAGGTTCATAACTTTCCATACAAAACAGGTGATGGGCATAGGACCTTAGATGTTTTCTAAAAATCAATTGTTAATCTGCCTGACTTTCAAAGTTATCTTTTACTGGACGCTGTATATTGTGTAGGTAACAATCTGACTTGAAACCAACTGATCCACCATTACAGTGTGCTGTCTCAAATTACTAGTTTGCTTACAATCGAGGTAATGTACATACCGGAAGAACGGTGCGGAACCTCCCATATGGAATAGTTGAACGCTTCAGGTGGTTATTGCAAACGATATCGCTTCAGAAATCTGACGTCTTCGATCACGAGTCGTGCTCTGGATATAAGTCACGTGACTCGTACAGCGTACTTTTACCCAATGGTAACAACGTTGCCAAGAAAGTCTGATGACGTGGGTCAGCATCAACTCGTTGACCATTATAGTGTCAACAGAAGACATGCATACAAATTGATTTGCAATAACAATCGCATCTTCCATACTGCGGATAAAAATGGCAGCCTCCTTTGAAAGGTTTACAAACTGTTGCCGTAGCGTTGACCTCGTAATTTGGAAGTTGTTTGAATATGTTCACCTTGCTAATCTCTCTGTTTCTGATGCAATGTTGCTAGAGCAAGTGCTGCTGTATAATGCAAAATTGTAGATGAAATACGTCGAACAGGTGGACACATCGGTTCATAAATAAACAAAGGTTGTGAGGTGTCGTGGAGCAGTGAAGGTGCATAAATTGACGTCGTGTATGCAGAGGACTGTATGTCGCGAAACTGGAGTCTTTCGTTTGTTTGCAGTCAACAAACTTTAACATTTAAATTAAAAAATACCTTGTGTACAGTATTTTACGATCTGATATTTGTACAATTTAAAGTAACAGCCGAATTTTACTAGCTACTTCACCCCATCTTCCAGCGCCCTTTGGCCGGAACCGAGGGATAATGCCACTGGGACCGAGGTTAGACTAAATATACCATCTTTATTTCACGAGTGATAATCTATTCTATTGTTATCTTGAATTTCTGTGTGTTTCAATCTTCTACTTTGTGTATTGCATTGTCAGGGCACTTTTGCAATACAAGTAGTGCATCTCTATTTTTCCAATAGGTTTTAATTTGATTACCACATTAGACTGTATCCTTGGGTGGAAAAGTTTGCTGTTATGCGGTTTTGTTGATTACATGTGGACTGGATACTGTCTAATTTTGAGCAGAAACATTTGAAGTAACCGGGGCTCGAAATTACAATCATGTGATTGGTATTTTATTTTGGTACACAAATGAGCCTATAAGTAGCGTCCAGTATACTCCAATAGCTTTGGTAAAGCCGTAGGATCAATCGTTAAGTATTCAAGCCTTAAATATTGCGAATAAACTTGCCCCATCCCTTTACTTATCACCATTTGTATACATGTCTTGAGTTTTTTTTACATTTCCATAGACAGATTGGATGTACTCTTCCAATATCTACAGCACAGTCCAGCTAGAGTACCGGTCATTTAAACCCAGTTTTCGGATTGAGTAGGTTCCATGGACGATACGACGAGTGGCTGTAATCTCGCTTGTCATCATAGTTGTTGGTCTATCTGCTAGGTGGTGCATCTCCTAACTGAACAAACAAAGCCGTTCGATTCAGGGTGTGGGATATCAGCTATATTGTACAGGTAGAATCGAATGTCAGCTGTTTGTAATTGAGCTTGACTATTTCGGTCCATCTTTCCTGAGGCAAATTCACTATTGGGTAAGTGGTTCTGTATTAGTCCGATTGGTCCATCAGATGGCAACTATGAGATCGGACGCCTGTATGTTTCAACTTTATCGACATTGCATTTCTTCGTATGCTTGTTGACACTCCCATAACTTGATTTGTTCTAACGCTACGACAACCACATGTCGGTTGTTACTTCCAATTCGTTCTTTGTTGTGAGTAAATTCTATTGTACTTACCTACATTATACATTCACAACCTTTTTAATGTAGTTTTAACTCGTTCCGAATAAACATTTCGGTGTTCCCGTCTTCTCGGGTTGAGCATCAACTCGTTCAGTCGAATGCGCAATTGCAACAGGGACGATATGGCATTATCCCCTAATAAGACAGATTGATCTTTGGATAACTGACCATACCAATGAGAACGCATATAATGACTCTTGTGGACTGGGGCATGCTGAGCATCCTTTGACGACTTTAAGTGTGTTGGGGTACTTACATTGCGAAATGAATTAACTGCAGTCGGCTGTGAACTCGGTGTCGTTATCAAAATGTAGCCCTCGAGCGCAGTCTTACTATATGAGTTATTAATACTCTGAGAATCTCGGAACACTTCGTACTCTAAATCACTGCCAATGTTCACTCTAGCTGTAGAATTGAAGACTGGGTAACTTTTGGCCTTTCTTTGGTTTTCATGTATTTTCTATGCCCAAACACAGTCTCGGCCTTACTAAATTACGGGTCTTAAGAGTTCGTATGACCTAAGCGAAGTCGATATAAGAACCGATCCCTCTCAAATTGACTTGTTTATTCTGAGGGAGAAAATTAAGTCTGCGTTTGTAGTGCATTGTACGTAATGATCAAGTAACGTTCTCAATATTTATATCTGTCATATTTTCCGCCTTTTCTCTGCGGAAACACTTTCCCAGGGTTGTACAAGTCTCCGTAATAATCCACTTTACCGCGCCCCTTCCTCCTTCCATATTCGTCGTATCTTTCATGCTGACGATCCTTTCCAGCATCGTTGAACTTTTCTTCTTGGAAAAATTTTGCCTGCGCGTCCTCATCGGTGAATAAATCCTTATTTCCGCGTGCGTACAATCTGCCCTTAAATGAATGTTTTTTTCTGGAGAACTCGTCACCGTAGTGTTTCACTTTACCGTAAGTGTCGTAGCCACCGTAATCCTTCTTGTGCTGTCCATACGGGTCTACGGAGCCACCATGGTGATACGACGTGACCTCCTCAAATTTAGTTCCCTTCTCGCTGGTGCCAAAACCGGTAACTTTCCCGTGTCCTTTCACTTTAGCCTTGAGCCGATATCGATCATCGTGAAGCAGCTTACCACCGATTTCGAATTCACCTCTGCTCTCATATCCACCGTGTGAATGGTCGTCTCCGTATTTTGCATATCGTCCCTCGTAATCCTGCACACCTTCAGATTTACCCTTTCCATACACACCGTGTTGTCTGTGAGAGTCGACGTCGTATATGGCCTTGTTCACACGTGTAATCAAGCCCTTTTTGCCGTATGGTGCATAATAGTCATAACCATGGTTACCGTATGGTTCATAATTCGGGGCGGAATCGTACTTGGACAGACCATACACGTCACTATGTTTGTCATAGGTCATGTGAGGCTTGTAGTTTTCGTACCCATATTCTTGTTTATTGTACTTCGAGTAAGGTTCATACTTATATCCATAATCGTACTTGTCAAAATTTCTGCGAGGTTTAAAATCGTCATAATTATACTTTCTGTGTCGATCGCTTCCATAACCGAGCTTATAATCATTGTACTTGGAGTATGGCTCATAATTGTCATATCCGTAGTCGTACTTATCATATCTTTGATGAGGTTTGTAATCATAGTAATCATACTTCCCATATCGATCCTCTCCATAACCGAGCTTGTAATCATTGTACTTGGAGTATGGCTCATAATTGTCATATCCGTAGTCGTACTTATCATATCTTTGATGAGGTTTGTAATCATAGTAATCATACTTCCCATATCGATCCTCTCCATAACCGAGCTTGTAATCATTGTACTTGGAGTATGGCTCATAATTGTCATATCCGTAGTCGTACTTATCATATCTTTGATGAGGTTTGTAATCATAGTAATCATACTTCCCATATCGATCCTCTCCATAACCGAGCTTGTAATCATTGTACTTGGAGTATGGCTCATAATTGTCATATCCGTAGTCGTACTTATCATATCTTTGATGAGGTTTGTAATCATAGTAATCATACTTCCCATATCGATCCTCTCCATAACCGAGCTTGTAATCATTGTACTTGGAGTATGGCTCATAATTGTCGTATCCATAATCGTACTCGTCATACTTTTGGTAAGGCTTGTATGGCGTATATCTGTTGTAGTCATCATATTTGTCATGCTTTCCGTAGGGTTCATAATAATTATCATACTTTGCATAGGCTTTTCGTGGTTTATATTTGGCATAGTCCGAGTTCCGGAAAGCACTGCGCCTTTTATACGGATCATATGGATAATGGTCATATTTCCTGTCAAATTTCCGTTTGGTCGCGTATGTGTCATAACCGTAGTCATCGTAAGTGTTCTTGTATCCGTCCAGTCCGTAGTCATCTGCATAGCGGTTGTCATAGTCATAGATATCATAAGATGGATATGTATTGTATGAATCGTATGCGTCGTACTTCGAATTGGTCCCATATTTGGTGAGGTCATAGTTGTTGTAATCATAGTCGTCATATTTATCGTATTTGTCATATCCGTTATAATTGTTGTAATCATCGTAGGTGTCATACTTTCCATAATCATCATAGTTGCCGTATACTTTATAATTTCCATAGTCGTCATAGGTATCATATTTTCCATATCCTTCATAGCTGTCCTTGTCGCCATATATATCATATTTATTGTAAGTATCATAAAGCTTTTTGTCGTATGAATCGTATTCAGTATTACTGTAATACTTATCTTGAGGATAGTAGCTGGCAAGACCATAGTCTTCGTAGGACACATAGGGTTCGTATCCAACCTCCGTGTAACCATTGGTATCGTAATTGTTGTACGAGTTGTAGTCGTCGTAGGTTTCCTGTGGCAAATAGGTCGTCGACTCATAGTTACCGTACACGTCCTGATAGTCATTCAGTCCATAACTTCCCTGCCCATAACTACCGTAATCATCAATGCCATAGCTATCATAATCTTCATAGTCTTCATAGTTTTCGTGTGCATCTTGAATGTCACTGGAATAGCTACCGTATTGGGCCAGCAGACCCCGATTTGTGGGATGGTATGTGTCCTGATACTGTGAGGCCTTGACCCAAACTATACAAAAAAGGATCAAGAGAACTGGCTTCATTGCGACATACAGTTCAACAGAGCAATGGGCTTACTCGATACTGAATTTTATAGCTAATCCGTACAACGCAAATACATCGAACCAGTTAATAGTTAGATCGTTTTAATTGCGTGCTTGTCAGACGGCGGTGCAAACTAGGCATTCAACAAGTCAATATTGCACTTTGATTCCATGTTTCTAAGTGCATCGCATCGTTTGGAGTGGCTTCAAATGTATATACGGTACACGCGACTGGATATAAAAAGCTTGCAAAATAATGCTTTTGTTTCTATACATAAGTGCAACTGTTTTAAATATTTCTACTACAATGGGACAGACAGATGAGGGTCTGATACGTTGACTGGATGAAATGATAACCCGTTTCCATCCCCTACTTCTTTTCCATTGGCATTGGTAGATTAATCAGCCTTTCAGTGCCTGTCATCAATCGTCTAGGTAGATGCACTCCACATAGCGAACAAACTCACCAACAGATTTCCTAAATTTAAATTCATTTACGGTACTCGAATGCCGATTGATTTAGGTCTGAATAGTATTAGAACAAGACAGATTCTGTTCGGCGGTTCGTTGGTAGGTATTTGACTAATTCTGAAAATGTGTTTCTACAAACCAATTATGATTATGATACTGAAGAGATACTAGGGCATTGACAGCTGGGTTAATTAAACTGTTAATTCATGTGACAGAATAGTGGTGTTTTATCAGTTAGCGTTATGTGAGCCCTCCGCCAGGAAGTTTCAGTACATTTTGCTTTGAATATTCCACCCAGATGCTTCTGTTCTCCATGTTCCTTTTAAAAAGATTGACCTCATCAATCGGTTTGTGGCCTGGACTGTTTTGGTTGTTTAGATCTGAATAGTGAGACAAGCTTTTGGTCAAAAATTGCCATAACTTTTTGACATGTTGAATCGGTCGGAGTGTTAAACCAGATGCAAATCTCACTACTCTGCTCGACAGTTTCCGATAGAAACATTCTATCTGAAAGCTTCTATCAGGATATTTCAAAACCAAATTTTGCATGCAATGGATGGGCTCCCGAAAATTGCGTGTGTAGTGTATAAGAGACAGGTCTTTGATAGACAGTAGGGCGGATGACAGTTGGTTCGATGATATTTTACAATTACGCGAACGAAATAACCTCAGGCTTGAATGGGGAAAAAATCTGACTTCTGAAAACTAAACTGACAGTTGAGGGAGGTATGCTTTGTAACATTCGAATCAAAAAAAATAAGCGTCATTAGGGAGATATCCGTATCGATAGATACCACGGTTTAAAGAATTTTAAACTAGTTGAACTGATTTCCTTCCAATCTGTCGAAGGTCTCAAGTCAATCAGATAGCCAACACACAGAATTCACTGTGACCTTAGGCAGGTGGACTACAAAAAGTGTCCAGGAAAGCAAAAATCTCATCACTGACACACCGGTACTGACTTGTGGAGATTCAGAACCCCCTCTGTGCATTTAGTGCGACCGCGGTTGACACGGTCTAAGAGCCGTATTGATGTAAAACCGATGCCTATCGGTGCAGCACAGTCGTGTTGTAACTGTCTGTGGATAGCGTTATACACAAGCAAAGAAGGAACTGTTTACTGTTGTTTTTATGCCGAATAATTTAGTGATTATATGTTTGATCGATGAACTCACGTGCATACTGACCACAGGCGATTGGCTGAAGTAGGGAGCAGGCAAGCGCCTCGTCCCTTCAAAGGACTTCACTTGATTCTCACTGGGCTAAAAATGTCCCCACAAAATACATTTTGCGCAAGGCCACAGGTTGGTTTTAGTACGACAAGTTACGCTGTCAATCAACGACGATGAGCATTGTTTTGTAGTCGCCCATATTGCGTTAACAGTGAGTAAAATGTGACTAAACTGTATATGCCAGGCGGCTAACTCTTTCAAACATTATGCCACTCTGTAATTAAAGGTTGATTTGGTGATCAAATAATGTCACCCGTAGATGTATGACTGTCTTGAATACAAAAATTAGTTGGCTGCTTAGAAAAGAGCATTTCCTCGTGCATGGTTCTTTGCTGTAGGAAACTGACATCAAACGTAGAATGTATTATCCGGAATGCTCGCTTCCTTAAAACACGCAATGTAAATGATTTTCCGACGGACTGTTTTCGATCGATATCTTATCTTGATCACTTTTCCCGTGAATAGACAAATGCAAACTAAGCAGCCTGCATATTTTCACTCGTAGTTCCCGATCGTCCTTGGGGGGAATTATAGCACTGGACCTAATTCACAATCATAAAGAGCCGTTTAATGATAGCGGATCAATATAATGATTAAATATAGTTGGATGTTTTCAGTAATTCCACTTTGTGTAAACTGTTTAACTCACCTCGTTGCCATTTTGCGTGAAGTGTAGTGCAAAATAGGGTCGATATGAATTGGGATTTGAGCATCCTAAAATCACTTCCTATCATAACAATAAAACCGAAGACTGAATGAAGTAAGCGAAAACTGTTATAAACAAATTCTGGATAGAGGAAATATATATCTGTCATATCGTTTCAACATCAAAATATCCCTCCTTCGGTCGATTCAACAGAGAGAGATAGTTTACTGATTCAGCCTAATAGAACCGACAGAAAACGTGGAGTCAGAAGAGGTGGCCGCCAAGTAACTGACCAGACTTTCCTTTCCATCATTGCTTTGTAATCACATTTCATGAATAAGCAGTGTACCATCAAGTGCACAAATCATCAGATTCTTAAAACCCCAAATGTCACAGCAAAACACAGTCCTTGTTCTCATATTACAACCTCGATACCCGTACAAGGTCGACAATCAAAATCTGTGATGGGAAATGATACAGATTAGAATTTGACAAACGTGTCACTGGATCGCAATCACTGTTAGGATGCAAGAATTGTGTGATTTTCCAGATAATAAAAATTAAGATGGTTGATGTTTCTTCATAATTGGATAGATTTGAATGGCTGAATAGATCACTATTTGGCACAAAGCAGAAATCTGTGTAACTGCTTAATTTTGCTTCAAGTTGAAGATCTCTCGAGATAGCTGTATTATGTAAGTGTCTCGACCCCCCTGATGTCTATGTTTGGTGCAGTACATTGTCGAACTCGGTTCTGCGTGTGTTAGGTTATAATCCACTTGAACTCAACAATATATTTACCCATGTTCTGACGCTTCAGTTACTCCACTTGTGCAAGTTTTGAAGTCAATGTGCTCGAGGTTAGTATTTTAAAAGATGCATAAATCTACCACAGTAAGATGGCATCGAAGTTCTGTAATTATGCATTGGCATAAGACATACGACTGAAAACATGGCTATCTTTCCACATCATCCCGATTCACTACCTTCAGTTGTTGCAAAGTGCTGGCATATAAATGCGATATGGAATGTACGTGATTTTGTTTTCAATTGAAACTTGTCATTTACATGTAATTGATACAAACTGGTCTCAGCGTCTCTAGTTGAGTTTGTTCTCGGATTCGCAGTCAGTTTATCTTAGACTAGAAGCTGAATGAGTTTGGATCGACCATTAAAAAAATCTCATAGTCAAATAACCAACGTGTGCTTCTGCAACATACACGAACCAAACTCCACATGTCTCAACTCATCACAAAGTATGCTGTGTCCCCTTCTGACTGCACCAGTAGTCCCAGTAACTGACAGTCTCGACCTCTACCATAGATGATTAACAAACAGTTGAACGCGTGCATTGTACAGGTCAAGTGAGTAGAGAGTCCAAAGCAGTATGGTAATAGACAGTAGGCGAATATGGTTGGACGTAAACAAATGACTGATCAACAGATAGAAAACCGCTGATATACAAAACCACTAATATACCAATGAGAAACGAAAAGAGGCTACTTAATCAAAATTATACAGTTAATCGCAGGACCTTGAAAAAGATGCGTGACCCTAACAATAATTGATAACTGACAGGAAATTTGTTTCTGTTGTAAGACAAACAGAGTGCACATACGTGAGAATCTGAGAAAATGCACGCTGCATATTCCATATATTGATTCCTAACGTGGAGTGCACCACACACTAGAATTGGTGGTCGTACTAAGTCAATAACTAATATCTATGATATTCTGATATTTGGTACATATATATATATATATGCTGTAGACTAACGTTTACTCTGCATGTGTTAATAAACTCAAAATCAAAATCCACACTTTTATTGTCAAGCATATCTTCACAATTCTCTTTTGGTATGCTCTCGTTCTCCAACCGTAGTATCCATCGCCTAATCACCGAAGCTTCATTTCTGTTACATTCACCTTCACGCCCTCTGAACGAAGTTACATATGATGGCTTATTAGATCTCTCGAACTGCTTATACTTTATCTGTATTTTGGTTTTCCTATTCCTTGAGGGTAGTGTACTGACGGTAAAACTAAATAGGTCGCCGACTTGTTTCCATATCACATAAAGAATAATCTATGAACCTCGAGACTATGACAAGAAGAGTCCCAAAGATAGTTAATGGTGCATCGATGAATTACAATGGCGAAGAAGTGGCAATTGGTTGATTGTGAAAGCGTGCTAGTAGGAGTTTCTCCATAAGCTGGCTATAAGAATGTGTCCTCTTTATTGCAAATGCATTGTCTTATAGCATTATGTTAAATACACGCATAACTTATTAGTCACTACAGTTGGCTTTAGGCCTATAGAACATAATGACTTAAAATGGAGTGAAACAGTTCAAAGAAGAGACTACGAAGCCTAGAACTATCATACGCTACTTGATCTGCATGGGACACGTCCTTGAAACGGCGCGACGCTGTTGGATAGGATCCAGTAACGACTGAAAAATTCGCAGCGCGCAATTAATGAGACACGCTCCTTGCATTTTAATGCTCGTCGTTTATTTTACGTCACCACATCTTGAGCTTTACGTTCTCGTAACTCTGCGTTGGTGACATTCACACTGTAAGGTAGGGGCAGCAGTGATTACACAGAATTCAGTGGACTAGAAATCAAACCGAGTTGGTTGCATAACAGGAAGTGTGCGGTAAAAGTTCCCGAAAACATTGTCAACAACATAGGCTAATAGACATCACAACGACACGGCCTGTACGACAACACCTTGTACTATGCTTCCATCTTATTAAAGGAATCGCTATCCCTAGTAGTTTGTGACGCTTCCGGTAGTCTTTTCCAGCTCACTTAGGAAGAGTAGCTAAGACAACGATTTATATATGTCAGACGCTTCTGTATTAGGAGATCTGCGGGGGTAGACACTGTCAACGATATCAGTAACGTACATCCGGCCTCATATCGAGAGTCCGGGGCAGTAACAATAAAGCCGACTGAAGAAAGCGAGCAAAAGAACCAAATTAACTTGTTGGTGGACAACAATGTGCATAGGTGGAATGCGATTGGACTGGAGCGGTTTCCTGGTTTTAGAAAATCCAGTTGATCGGAACTCACGCGCAAGCCTGTTGCAAATGGATCGGCGCCAATCAGTTAAAAATGTCAGTCAGCTGCTACATTGAATAATGTTGTTTCCATATAAAAAACGGTACTGTTTTTCCGATAAATTGAGATTGTCTGGTGCCGCTCAGATCTCTGTTCCGATTTTCTTGATTTGTTAGCCCACTATTCGATAATAAGCCAATAGCCCAGCAAAATGTCATCACCAACTATATAACATGCCAAAATCAGCCAAACTACACACAGACACGCAACTCTGTAACAGAGGGCGTTGGATCCGTTAGCTCACTGTTTGTTCTCGAGGCAAAGCAGGTACGTTACAGCACACTGGTCCGTAGGTGGTTCCATTCATGGCTTTTGTTCTAGACTTTTGGCTTGTGATTACCTACTTCCCACGACTGTTACAGACCGCATTGCTTAACACCTCCTTCAAACGATAGAGGTTTATCGAATTATTTATTGCGTCGCATTTTACAGTACCAAATTTCGTTTATGGCCAGTAAATTCAGCCACGTGTAAACTGACATGGTCGTTTACGAATGATGGCCCCCAGCCACTAAGCGCATCTGTATACGAAGTGTTTCGAATTTCCTCCCTTCCGGTTTGGTTAGAACATACTATTTTATTGTTTTCACAGTGACTTGTTAGAAAAATGAACTAGTACATACGACTGATTTTCACTCTCAATCAAACCTAAAAAGTCTACTTTTCGGGAACATTTCGTTTACTATGTCTTGCTACTCACAGGTAGAAAATAGTATCTTGAAGTTTTTATTTACATTATGCAAAATGTGAGAAAGACGGCGTCCTCTTGCTGCCTGAGTCACCGCTGACTCGCCTCTTTGACAGTTGTTGGACAAGCGGCAGAACAGTAATCAGGACACTCCTGACTGGCTGTAGTCGTGTTGTTTCAGCCGATGAACACGTGCTTGTGGTGTGGTGTTGTCAGCGAACCTAAACTGGCAACTTGCATTCACTCATTTCCAATTGGCGTTCTCACAAGAAAATATTTTTTATAGATAAAACAATGTGGAAACTTGATTCATGAAAATTGACTAAACGTATAATATCACGACCAAGCAACTGTAGCTGTTCAAACTCCTAATAACTAAATAATCTCTGCTTTGTAAAATAGTAGTTGATTACGTAGGCCTTGCATGTGAAAAACACGTAATACCAGGAATCTCGTCAGTAGCACGTATTCTCACAAAATTACTGAGCAGAAAATCGAATCACAATATAGTGATTACTGTCTTATAGTCGAAGGTTTAATACATACTTTTGTTTTCCAATGTTATTACATACACGCTCTCGCAAACATGATTTTCAGCTCACTCATTATAAGTCAGGGCTTCGGCTGGATTCGAACCAGCGACAGAAACACCATGCCTGAACGCGGCAAGCGCTCTACCAGCTGAGCTACGAAGCCACGCCAGAAGCTCGGAAATTTCACATTTGCACTCGGTTACCCACCGCCCCACTATCTCATATGGAATCCACCAAATGATCCAGTGGACCGACTGCCCTGGCAGGATTTCTCGAACAGTTCACGCTGGAATCCACCAACGCCACTGTTGAGCATAGAAATTGTATTACTAATAAGTAATGGTGTTTCTGTCGCTGGTTCGAATCCAGCCGAAGCCCTGACTTTTCACAATTGGGTCTCATCTATAATCATAAATCTGCCAAACTACTTAGGAATCACTCATAGTTTATTGTGTCCCGTCAAACTGTTGTAGAAATATTAATTCTGGGGCTTGCTGTCATGTTCCTTTTCCATCGTTTATAAAAATAACTGGATACTCAAAGGCATTTTCTTCAAGCTCATATGGTAAACTCAGTAGAAAAACACAAAAATAAATGAGACCCAATTGTGAAAAGTCAGGGCTTCGGCTGGATTCGAACCAGCGACAGAAACACTACTTATTAGTAATACAATTTCTATGTTCAACAGTGGCGTTGGTGGATTCTAACGTGAACTGTTCGAGAAATCCTGCCAGGGCAGTCGGTCCACTGGATCATTTGGTGGATTCCATATGAGATAGTGGGGCGGGTGGGGAACCGGGTTCCAATGTGA
>LOND01000040.1:9421-22925 GCA_014220965.1 Paragonimus kellicotti
TTTGCCTGTCATTGAAAAATTCGTTAATATCATGCTATGAAGGTAAGGTATGTGATGTATCCGTTTCAGTTCTTCGGAAATTTAGACGGCAAGGTAATCAATCATTATGAATAAATCGGGTCGTTCCAACAAAGGATGAACCCCAACACTGGATATAAATTCGGGATACTCTTTTCTGTTCCCATTTGTAATAAGCCGCAGATATACATATATAAATATATATTATATACATGCGATATGATATAAATAAAGTTCACTATATCATCAAACAAGACAAAACGAGTCAATTCTGTGTTGTGTGCACAACGCTAGTTCAGGTGCTCATGAAACCGATTGGTCAACGGAATCGACGTTCACGTCTTCACCCTGGATATGTGGAATTGTCCACATTCCGTTCGATAGCGACGGAAAGACCGCACGTTTGACAAAGGGTGGACGTGCTTAGTAAGAGTGCGATTTTCCGCGACAGATCATTACACTGATTATTCGAGGCTCGCTTCGTAACAGCTTACGAACTAGGAAGTTAGGTGTTTGTGCACTCATGCCATTGCTAAACTTCACATGCTGTTGCATTCATTGGTTAGTAACTGGAAGGATGTTTCCTTATAGCGGACTCTGATAATTACGATAGTGTCATCCGCACAACTCAAGTTAAATCAGCATAACAGTGAGTATTTACTAAGAGTAGCTTGAGCAAATTCACGGTGAAAATTCCGCTTATCAAGATGTCAAGCTGAGTCGATCAAACTAAGGTTGTTGAGACTTCATCTGTATGGCTTTAGGAAACCTAGCGACACGATTCACACTTTAAAAATAAGGTCACTTACACCAAACATTTAGCTAGGCAAACCGACTAGTGAACTCAAGACAAAAAGATGTCGAGCTCACCTGATTTTTGTTACGTATGCCCACACACAACTGATGGAACCATTGCCCACAGCTGTCACAAGCAATCCACTCGACAGTGCCTGTGCGTGGATGCTGACAAGGACTGGCAGCGCAATCATCTTCACCAGTTACGGTATGAGCACTTCCTGACTGATTTGATACGCCACGTTCGCGACCGAGAGCGCTTACCGCACGTGAGGCACGTCTTCTTGGACCGCTTAGACGATGTTCTCGCGTCGGTGCCTTGCGAAGTGGACCCGTTGGAGTATATGTCTGAAAATGGATAAAAACGGCAGGCATCCACCAACAAGCGGAGACAGGACTTATACACAACTAAGAGTATACAATTTGTTTCTCGCTGGGCTACATGTCAACTGTCATGAGACGAGACGAATGCAACGATGTTCCTGATAAGCAGTAGGGGATTCGGTTGATAAAAATTTAACATCCGCATTTTAGCGCAACCTCCACTTTTATACGGGCTTTTCAGCCGGTCCATCACGAAAAGTAGCAGTCTTGGTAGAGTTAATCGGAAATAGACATTTTTGCTAGAACCGGGATTTAAACTTCGGTCCACACTTTCCTGAGGCAATCGTGTTGATTACAACGCCACTGACTGCACATTAGGCACAGATGAATTTAAATATCTATAAGTTCAGGCACACTCGCTTGGCCCGACAATGCAGTGGACAATACGACAGCCTCATGACAGGCCAAAGTTGAACTCCCACTCACAGCGAATATATACACTGCTGACAAGCTCAAACAAGAGCGGAACCTGAGTCTGATGCCTCCTTTCGAAAACAGCCGTCAAAAGTGGATGAAGTTCAGTTTATAACAGCATTAGTCAACAAGTTAGCGTCTCTTCAACATGAGTTCCAACGATTAGGGGAAGTTAAGACAAGAAAGGTGCTGCTACTTGATTTGAACAGCTCACTTACCTGCTCATCACTAGAGCCATAAGGTTCTTCGCTGTGGGAGGAAAAACAATCATCTAACATGTGTCCTGCTGAAGATCCATAATGGTCAACATCAAATGGTGAACCTCGGTAGGAACGACGACCACGGATTCGTACGCCTTGTCCTCTGGTGGAACAAGAAAAGCAGTCGGCAAGATGATGAGAGCAAACGATCAAAATAGTGTAACTCAGAGAAAAGTAACTTTTAAAGTATACTGGGAACATATAATAGAATCGGTACAACACGTATGGGGTGTGAACAAGCAGGCGCAGACTTTGATCAGCATGCGATAAATAAATGCGACATAGAAAAGAAATGTAATGTGTATGGGTTACTGGCTACCATTGCGATCCACAGTAAGATAACTGAAGAATCAAAACTACAGAACAAAAGCAACATAGGACTAAACTCATTACACCCATGTACTACACAAAATTATTTAATATTCACACAATAAATCTCACCCAGATGGATGGGTTTCACTGCGTTCCCGAGCAAACTGGGACTTCAAAACAGCAGCAACCGCCCGGTGTTGATAAACCTTCGGACCGAGATGACACTTAACATGCTGACTCAAACCTGTGCGCGCTGAATTCGACGGTATTGACGTTCCAAACCGATGCCCATTCAAGCTGCGTCGGATTGTCTGTAAGCGGCCAATCCGGCTGAGATCGTAGCGTCGAGTAATGGATGAACTCAGACCTGAGCTACGCACTCGATAAGATGCGAGTTCTCCGGTATATATATGAATGTATGCATTACAGTATCCGATTACATAACCCATAAATGATGACCATGACGGTAGAAACACTAAAGGGCAGATGTCTGTAGAAAAAAAACATATGAAAGACTCGACAATACAAATGCGCTATTCGATGCGAAAAAAACGGCCACAACTGACAGCGTTGCTCGTACGATGCAGATAAAGTGTCCGGGTTATCTGGGATCGAACACCGGAAGCCTAGACTCACCTTATGAATGGACAAGTTGAGTCGTCGAGAGCGAGCGAGATGGAGCACACACGCGGATTTCATACCTCCCATTCAACAGGCAACCGGGTCAGTAATAGATGGTCCGCTCGGAAAAAGGATATGTGAATCAGGCACAAGAATAAACCCCAAACTAGTTGGTTGATCAGAATTTAGTTAACCAGAACGATGTGTGAAAACTGACCGTTAACGGATGTACGTAATTTAGTGATTCGATAAGTGGCAATGTATAAGTTGGCCGGATTTGGCCCGACAAGACTATTGTACTGTCTACTTCCAAGATGGATTACATTCAGTTAATGCTTCCCGTACGGTGATGGGAGGTTTGTTTCTTCAACGAAGACGCCTAGTCTAAAGAAACATCCGTGTAACGTAAGACTTTTCCTTGAATAGGAAAGTCTCCTCTCGGAAGTTTTTATTTGGACGGGAGTATTGTATACACACGTGATTACTGGGTCATCTTGAAAGTTACCAAACTTTTGATAAGCCAAACTAAGAACAGCGTTACTCAAGTTTTTATAAAATAAGCGCCATTATGTTCAATACATATCTGGCAGTGGTGTAACTACACTTACGTTGCTTGCGTAAACTGCTGAGTCTAAAGGCACCAAGCGTTGTCAGCGTCAATTACAGGGACTTTTTCCCAGAGCGTTCCGCTTTACGGAAATAGTTTAGAAAGTGGAGAGGTAGAGATTTACTGGGGAGATATCAGGTGAACAGAGCGAATCAGACGAGGTCACAATGCCCAACTGCGGCAGACTGTGAAAAGCCATGTAACTCTCGCTGCCTGGTACTGACGTGCAAAGGGATTTAACATATCCTGTCGGTTAGTGTCCGTTGAGGCGTTAGTAATCTGAAATAAACAACTAATTTATTAGGGTATGAGTCCGCTGTAATTTCTACATCGATCCCTAGAAAGCGGTAATCAGTAACTCCCGCAGCAAATCACCAAACAGCAAATATGATCACCTTTGGCTGAAGGTAACGTTTGGATAATAACAAAGAAGGTTTGTTTTCATCAAACAACTCTAATGGTCGTCTTCTGCTGTCACGGAAACTTACTATCTCAACACGTGATAACTTATGACAGAATGTCATAATGTCAACAAACCACATACCACTAAACGTCTTTTCGCACGAATCTTAGTAAACTCGTGCGATACTCCTTGGGAAAGCTTTTTCTTTATTCAAGTGACTTCACGCAAAGGTGAATGAAAAGCCAAGTCCTCCCGGTAAATTCACACACCCTTTTGGGGTCAACTAACATCAGTAATCTACGTGGTACTCTAATAAAACTGGGGGTTCGTACAACGACAAACATTACCGNTCTGGAAGATTGACAAGAACCGTGTCGATGAAAATTTCTAGCAAGGGTCCCGAAATGCCCGAAGAGAATGCGACAATCAAAGAACGGTTTACACATTCACTGAGCATAAGCAACACAATGCTAAGTCAGACTATGGAACTACAAAATAATTCGCAGCATGTATCCAAACAAACGTACACTGATAAGCTGGTTTACATGGTCGCTGGGTGACATGACTTCGGTTTAGTGCGGCCTAAAACTGTGAACGTGACTCAAGCTACATGATAAAATGTCGGTCTAGCATAATGATGTGTGAATAGTATTATGTGAATAAAGTGAATTATTGTTGTTCTAAAGTGTTAGCAGAAGAAAGTAAAATGGAAATGAACATCCATTAGACAAAGTTGTTTAGTTCTGTGTACTGAATAAAAACGAACGGGCGTTAATATGTCCGAATCAAATTGGCTTTATTTTATACCGATCCTCATTCGTGTCAATGTCAACAGAAGTACAGCGGAGTAGACGGGTGATTTGTTTGGACATAAGATTGACATTACACAGTTGCCCGAGGAAGACTTCATGATGGTTGCAAACGAACGAAGCACCGACTACTATCAGTATAAAAGTAAAGTTGAGTGATCTGTCATAAATTCATATGCAATGAGCACAAGAAAATTGCAGAAACGCCAGTAACGAATCAGCAAGAAGACAAAACGATGAAAGAGAATTCGAAATACGATGTTTGAACCGTAGACCTGGTCTAATGTTTAACGGAACGCACGACCCAGCCAATGCTAACACACATGCATTCCGTTCATTCAATAAGGGGCAACCAAACTGTACGCTGAAACACTTACGCACTGATGATGTCACCTCGTTTGGTGATGAAACGTTTGCAACCTAAATGCCAAGCTCGGCGAAAATACCAATATCTAAACTGGAACAATGTAGTGAAATTCCGTAGAGGCACTGAAGAAATAAACCGTACTTATTTCTTCCGCTGAGTTGAACTGATTCTACTGTGTTGATGGCGGTCATTTGTGCGACCTTTTCAAATTACTTATCAGATTTGATAAGTACTTACTGAGCAAACATCAGTAACAAAAAACTTACAATGTTATGATGTGCAATGAACTCAGTTGGTTATATAAGAAACTAGGAGAACTTAGCTGACGGACTGCAGCGAAATTACCTATAAAACATTGGGTAATTTTACGACTTTGATACAGTTCACCAGCTTTCGGAAAGCAGCCTAATTTCCCTTTATAACCCTCGTTACAACGTAAACTCGACACACGTGGTTTCCTCGTTATAAGGCCACATGAGAAAGTACATGTTCAATATCGTAGATACTCAACTGGGACCTTTAAGGTGTTAACATTGTACTGAACATCAAAGCGTCACATCTTATGACCTAGGCTTGATTCATTGAAGTCAATATCCGGATTGAGACAAAAGAAAGGAAATTCGACGGACAGTCTGTAAGTTGCACAATTACTAACGATAGATCGCAGTCATCAGACACCTTTGAAGCCACCGTATAAATAAGTCAGGCTAAATAATTGACAGAAGATCACATGCGCCGCTAAAATGTTTAGACTCAAACACCTCTCTAGATAATGATGAGGTTACTATATATAATATAGCGGAGCAATAAAATTGACAAGCAAAACAAAGGTCAACACTTTTGGGTGAAGTTAGTAGTTGAGAATAGAGAAAAATAAACTTCGCCAAAATTGAGTTCTTCCAGAAGAATGTATGATATTAATAGTATTCCATGAGTGACTAAAGAAATAGAGTTGTCTGTATGGGCAGTATTCTAACGTTGAAACTTAGTATGACATCACTTGTCATTAAGATATGAGAAAACTGAGACGAAGGGACAAAGACTACTATAAGATAAATGTCAACGAATTATAGTGTTCTCCTACACCAGACAGTGATATCAATCACAGGTGCTAAAGAGCTCACCAGACCTCAGCCAGGAAGCTAGAAGCAGCCTATTGAATCATATATTGAAGCTCAAACATTCACACCTGAAACGAGATTGTGCAATGACCATCATCATGTAATTTTTATTCCTCTAACCCTTACAGTTAAGAAAAGCATGATATAGTGTGTAACATAGGTTCGAACCGCTGGCATCTGTGAAGCGAAAGACTAGGACTGAGTGGTCAGCAGAACGCTCGTGTCGAAAACATATCGACAGGTCTCGGCTTTGGTAACATGGAGTTCTCGTCACACGCCCCAAATGCTTCGGTGACCGAATGCATACATAATGGAAAAATCCTCCGTACAGATTAGGGAACCTTCGCAGTTATATAGGAGGACTGCTTGTACGGGCATGTAGTAAAATCGGCCTTTCCCAAGATGACTGACATTGTGCCGGTAACAAACGTGACGTAATTGGACACACATTGTGCGATCTGATCAGATATTATACGGAAGCCAATAGGACTCTTAAAGTAGCTGAAGTACTCCATTATCTCTGAGAGATAAAAGTCAGGAATGAGAGTAGGTACAAAATTCTGCACCTTGAACTCCGTTAATCCGAAGCGTTTTGCGGCAACGCTGTAAGGTTTCATTAATTAGGGCTGAATCCGATTTTTAGGAGATGAAGGAAGTTCATCCTGACCGTGCGCCTTGTGCCGCCTCAATAACATAAATGAATAAGCGGTTTTAGTTCGGTTAGCGGAGAAACAGGCAGGAATCGGAGGCGTAGCAACATACAGAATTCATGAGTACGCTTTCCGGTAAGACGCGGTTACTTCTAATGTTGGTGCGGGTACCGTTTTCAGTTCATCTGCGTAAACGTCCGAACCTTAAAAGTGGCTGCTTCAACTGATACTTCAGAACCAGCTGACCACAGGCACTGTTAGCACAACACAAGTTTAGTGGCTAATGTACCACAATGACGTTTATTGCAAATAGTACAACAGGGAAATATTGTGCTCAAAAGCAAATGTGCGAAGCACCAGCAAGTGAAAAATACCACAACAGTTAAAATGATACAGCATAAGTACTGGTTATACATCGCATGGGTTCACTCGACATAGAAGGTAGCAGGTGAAATGAATACTACCCGGCTGTCTCCAAAAAATGCGGACGCAGTTGCGGTAAATAAGGCGTAAACATGCGACCGTGACTGATAGTCGAGTTTGGTCATTAATGATCTACAGTGAGTGGTGAGCGACGAGAAAGCACAACCGGTCGTCAATACCTTGATTAAAAAGAGAATGAAATAATGGGCAAAAGAGTTAATAGTACTGCCTGAGCTCATAAGTGTTGTGTGTGTGTGAAATAATTTTAGATTACTTCAGATGGATATAGGGATCCTATCCGAGGTGTTTGATCAAACAACTGGACGCATAAAGTAGCGCAGTGAAGCACTGAAGGTAGGGTACATCCATCCAGGGCGTCCAGTGTATGTCCATGTTACACTGCGAAAATTCCACAAAGTGGAGGGTGGACCTGGGTAAACCGACTCATTCGATCAAAGGAGTTCATGGTCTAAAATTTTAATCCTGAGCCTTCCTCCGCACTGTGCGGGGGTGGGGCAGGAATTAATTCACTAATCCTATTACAGCCCTATACATCATCTTTCGTTTTTGTGTTTGTGTGAGGAAAACGATGACTGCGCCACATGAGAGCCCTGAGCAAATCACTCTCAGCGGAAGCTACATGGATATTTAGAAAGCGGACTGCAAAATCTCCGACCTCAGTTGCAACGAATGACGCATCGAACTACGGTGTCATGTATTCAGGTAGAGGAGTGAGCAATTGGGTACGTCCACAGGTATGGCAAAGAAAGGTATGACATGGATGGACGATAGGAGATCATAAACAGATGGCTCATCACACATCATCAAACCTACCTTGCGCTTGACAATCGTCTCTCGTCTATTTCGAACACCAAGTTTCGGGGAGCGCGTACCAGATTCCAACTTGATGCGATTCGGGGAAGAGACTCGTGCATCTCGTCCTGAAGATTCGGAAGACGAGGGGGAGGAAGATGTGTAACCTTCTATCCCTAGGTCAAGCATTTCTTCAGCTCGGCCTGGCGCACCGTCATCACCCGATCGTGCATTTGGCGCACGCTTCCGTTTGATACCGGCTGGCAATCTGCCAGATTCCTTTGTTTGACACAACTTGATGCAGGAAACGACGTTTCAGTTTCATTTCTTCCAATCTAGCCAGATGCGGCTTTGTAGCCCCATTTGTTGTGTTTTCTGGATCGGAAGCCAAATGTAATTGCCACAACCAACGGGTCTGTGGTAAACTCACTTCTAGTAAACTCGCTTCCATAATCAACGTTTCCAACAGCTTTCGAGCGTCAGGTGACAGGGAACAATTAAAGTATTTTGTGGGTTGTCTAGACTGTGACTGTCTGTCGGAATGTGATTGAACTTCCCTATCCTCATTTCTAGGTCTCACATGGGACCCAGTTTCCGACTGGGATGTATTAGGGTGGGCACTGAAGGCTGCAGAGAAAGAGACAAACAGTGTATAACAAAGTACAGAAAATTTGTCGGGTTTGAAAACCATTCAAAACACATTTGTAGACCAGTTAGATTAAAACAGGTGAAAAGCTGCGTTCAGGTTTTTCTAAGTTCATAAGATTCAGATAAGCACGAAGTCTTACTTTTTTTCAATACAGTTGCATGTTTGGCTCGTGCAAAACCGAAGGATAAACATTTCTCTCAGATTAATCGAGTTCAAACAAGTGACTTATAAAGCAATATTTCTTGTTTCGTCGGAAATTATTAAGAGGCAGAAAGAAGTGCGATTGTGCATTCACATTATTATTCAATATTTTGTCACTCGATATTTTGGCTATAAACGATTGTACAAATGAGGTTCACAAAGTTGTCAGTCACTTTTGTAAATGACTGGCTAAAAAATATGTGGAAATACAAACATTGCAAACAATTATGACTGATGTTCGATTTATATGTCAATTACCACGTTCACAGAATTTGATCACGAGATATTTGTATGTAATCCAAGCATGCGAGATAGATACACCCGCCTGGTTGTCCAATAAAAGCATTTAAAATGGTACAGCGTTCGATAAGGACCTGAAGATTCGTCTAGAAGAACGTTCGTAAACAGCGACACTACATCAAATGGACATAAATACTTATCCCAAACATCCACCGACTATTGCTATCCGAAAATCCAAACATGTTTGTGCCTTCAGAAACAACTGTTCGTACGGTTGTCGCTATCCTGGTAGTAACAGTAGTAACAGTGATTGTGGAATCTAACATTTGGCTTTCTCTGGTATTTCATCTGATCTTTATATTGATAGATACATGGTCAGTTACATGCAATTGTAAAGATGCATCGGTATTTGTCGGGACATAAGTCGTGCAATGTCACCCTACTGTCTTAGTTTGATTTGTTGAAGCTCGCGTTTAGTACGTTTGTCGCGTTGAGTTTGGTAAGAATGCGGAACGTTGGATTCATTGAGACATATTGGGTGTGTTTGTACGAAAAACCGATCCTAAGTTTGCCTTTATTTGTCTTTACTGTGTGTAATAAATAATCGTGATAAATTTTGTACTGTAACTGCAGATGAAATGTTTGCTTTCTTCTATTTTATATCTTGCATTGCTTATCTATTAAAACTTTCCTTCTTGGTATTGTTTGATACGCTGTCACCTTCAAGTGCATCCGACTGTTTTAAGGAGCCAGTTTCCTGTTGACTGGTTGCGACTTGGGGAGTCATGTCGGGTTGCTCTACTTTGTGCGCCTTTTCTGTTGGATAATCTGTATAATCAGTTGATTCAAATTCAAGATGAGAGTGTTTTTACTGTCATTCCGCATTCATATAAATTCCAATCCTCTCGATCGTCTTTACTGAAGTTTTTTGTACTCGTTAGTCCTGTTACTCCGACCGTCTGAATAAGCGTTATTGGAATTGTCGAATACGCGTTACTGAGTGAATTACCCTAAATCGCCAGGAGCGATTTAACAGTACTTGAATTACGAGATTCGAAGTATTTTCGAAATTAGGTACCCTTAAAGTGTTCAATCGTATGCCTCCATTGAGTGAACAATGCACGGTCAAGGAAAGTCGAGGAGGACAAAAGACTGAAGAACATGTTATATCTGAAGATGTTACGAAAAGCATCGCCGCTGGCCCCTCGCGCTGTAGTCTCCATGCTCTGAATTCCTTCAAATAGATCATCATCTATGGAAGATGCAACTGCTGGTGGAACGTGTGTTGTTCTCATATATTATCCCCCGGAACCCAAACTCTGGACTATCAAACGGTCAGTCGTCCCGTGATGTTCATGACATTTTTAATCCAGGCAGTTTACCTTTTATTTAATTCCTACGCTTCTAAGGATCCGGCTAGGATTGATGACATTTGTGTTGTTTCTTACACTCGCGGTACGTTTGGGGTACCGGAAGCTACGCAGGAATAGTACTCAGAAGTAGAGCGATTAGAGGAGGTAGAAGGGGCTTACGAAACTTCTACTTTGTCAGTCCTGGAGGCACAGTTGAGGAAAGAAGAATTGTTACTGGCAGAAAAGGAGTATAAGCAGCGTCGAAGAAGGCTTCGGCTACAATAGAGTACTGGATGTCCACAAACATCCCCAAACGATAGGTTATTCTAATAAAACCAAAGGAATGTGACGAGGGTGGGACATCCCAATCGCAAACCTAATCCGGTCGGATGAGTGACGTTGTCGGGACGTTAGAAGAGTCACTCAAGTCACTAATTCTGGGTGTAGGTCAATCGAAGATTGAGATCGAAAAACTTGATAGGTCGTCATGACGCTTTCATGGATTTCTTGAACATTTCGAGAATAGTGTGGCAAATAGATTGAACGATGGTCATCGGAGGATTTCATGTTTGCTTTATTACTGTCGTAGTGAGGCGAAGGAATCCATAGTGCATTGTGTATTTTTGTCAGGATCGAGAGGAAATAAAGATACTCATCGGTCAGTTTGGTCGTCCACATCAGATCGATCAGTTTGTAACGCATCGGCTCGAATAACCAGCCTGTTCGTTGTTTTAACGAACAACGTCGAAATGCAGTCAGACTCAACACTGTTTCATTTGGCTGAAGGCCAATCACATGGTCAAGTCATATATAGTGTCTAAGGTCTGGTTACGGTGGGCGTCACCATACTCTGATGCATGATGACTTGTCAATCCTTGTGTCCAAGACAAGTGAAGAGGCTGTACAATGTGGTGCAACTTCTACTAATCCAAAGGGTTTCGCTTGGGCTTTGTACCTGTTCGGTTAGTGAGCCAAACGTGCTCCATTAAAACCTATGCATCTGTAGGACGATGGTTCGGATACCACCTTAGTAGACGAAAGCCAGATTTAGCGATTAATCCCAACTCTCGATTCGCACTTTACAGAGCACTCGTATGACGCCATATCACCGAGTGGCACTTGAAATTTGAACTCTGGAAGAAGCTAACATCATTTCTGCAGTCAGCTTATACTGTTGAAAAAGTACCGTTTGCACAAGCCGACAAGCTATCCCGGTGGAGTTGCAGCAGTGAGCAGAAATTAATTTCACTGGTATCTTAGACAAAAGTGTAGGGGTTCTTATTGGGTGTGATGTTCCCGAGGCTCATTGGGTATTGGAACAAAGAATAGGAACCAGAAGGGAACCGTACGCTGTTAGAACAGTCCTTGGGTGGAGCCTCAGAGGTGCAATTCGTGCTACACCTGGAGTGCCCAAGTGTGTAAACCACGTGGGTGCTCGATTGGTGTCTTTGGAAGAGAGAGTTCAAAGGATGTTTGAGTTGGAATTTGTTGAGCAGGGAATCTAGATAACGAATTTGCATAACGAAGCCCTAGTCAAGGTGGAAGCTTCTTTATCTTTTTCGGATGGTCACTACGAAATAGGTTTGCCATTGCGGACAGGGATGAACCAACTACCTGACAATCGTGCGATGTGTGAGCGACGTCTGTACTCACTTAAGCGAAGGTTACTTAAGGATACCACATTAAAATGGAAGTATGCAGCCGTTATATCCAGCCACATCAGCAAGGGCTATATAAGAAAGGTTTCTCTCCAAAACGTTGATTATGCCAGACGGTGGTATCTACCACATCATCCGGTACTTAACCCGAATAAACCGGATAAGGTGAGAATAGTGTTTGATTGCGCTGCCGCGTACCAAGGAGTGTCTCCTAACCACACGCTGTTGTAATAGCCTGTTTGGATCAGTGATCTCATTAGAGTGCTCTTCTGCCTTCGTAAGCATGTAAAAGCCATCGCGGCGGACACTGAGGAAATGGTTTTGCTAAGGAAGCTGTCTCGCTGATGACGCCTTACTTTCACTCACAGCTCGGTTGTTTGTTTGCAAGGTGTAGGCGCCTTGATGTTGTGTTTTGAATATAGACGTAGCTATTTTTAGTAGTTAGGTCCACTTCCCCTCCTCTGTTTCTCTTCATTCTTTCTATCCTATATAGTTTTTTTTCCTTCTTTTTCTCTGTTGATTGCAGTCAGACATCAGGTAACCACCGATAGTTGCTTGTCTATGATGAATGATTTGCAGTCCAGGTTCAGAATGTGAATAACGATCATTGAACCTCTTGGATGGAGTCTTATTAATTCTTTGGAAGGATTCCCGAGAATCTAATATAATATGACTGTCTCAATCATTATGAGCTCACTTATTAACATTCAAGTGACAAAAGTCGCGCTTAACGGCGGCTGTTGATCATGGACAGTATTTATGACATCTCTACAGTCATCACTATAAGATGAGACAAATGTAGCGAAAGTTGTTTTCGTGTTTGATCATCAGGCTAAAAAACACAATAAATATGAAAACAGTAACTGGGGTGAGCCAGAAAAAAAACGGTCAATAGAGGTTGTGGACGGCGTGTTTGTTATCAATTACGCAATCACTGTTCCAAATCGTGGGCTTGATTGATTGTGGGCCAGGGGAGATTAAGTGTCCGCACGAACTTCTGTGCACAGAGGTCAGGGTTACGTAATCGGATACTAATGGCCTCGGCAACGGTCAACATTCGAAATCTCACCATTTTTGATCGATTCCTTGGCACTCGGTAGACAATCTGGAAAGCGTCTTTCTTACTGACAGAATGATTAGAGTCAATTAAACACGCCGTCTACAACCTCTATTGACCGTTTTTCTGGCTCACCCCAGTTACTGTTTTCATATTTATTGTGTTGTGATTAGCCTGATGATCAAACACGGAAAACAAGCCTTGTTCGCTACTTTGTCGTTCCTATAAAACAGGCGATGGAGGCTGAGATTTCGTCGTATAATCAGTGTTGCTTTTTGTGTTCATTGCGGGAAGTGGTAAATTTTTAACACTTGCGACTCAGCCTTTCAAGCTTTCCAGATACGCAGGTG
>LOND01000040.1:23025-45047 GCA_014220965.1 Paragonimus kellicotti
GTTGTGTGGCAGTCAAGCATCAGTGTGAACCACCGATGTATTGCTGTCTATGATGATGATGATTTTGCAGATTCCGGTTCCAGAATGTGATAAACGAGCATTAACCTTCTTGGGATGGAGCTCTTATTCTTTGGAAGGATCTCCCGAGATCTAGTATTTGAACGCCCAATCATTTGGCACTACTTCATTACCATTCTGTGCAAAAGTTGCGCTTCAACAGGCGGCTGCTGATCATGGACAGGATTTTATGACCTCAACAGTATCAGCTATAAGAACGACAAAGTAGCGAACAAGGCTTGTTTTCCGTGTTTGATCATCAGGCTAATTACAACACAATAAATATGAAAACAGTAACTGGGGTGAGCCAGAAAAACGGTCAATAGAGGTTGTGGACGGCGTGTTTGTTATCAATTACGCAATCACTGTTCCAAATCGTGGGCTTGATTGATTGTGGGCCAGGGGAGATTAAGTGTCCGCACGAACTTCTGTGCACAGAGGTCAGGGTTACGTAATCGGATACTAATGGCCTCGGCAACGGTCAACATTCGAAATCTCACCATTTTTGATCGATTCCTTGGCACTCGGTAGACAATCTGGAAAGCGTCTTTCTTACTGACAGAATGATTAGAGTCAATCAAACACGCCGTCCACAACCTCTATTGACCGTTTTTCTGGCTCACCCCAGTTACTGTTTTCATATTTATTGTGTTGTAATTAGCCTGATGATCAAACACGGAAAACAAGCCTTGTTCGCTACTTTGTCGTTCTCATGACTTCACTGGGTATTTTCGAACGAATTAAACAGTCCAAGGACCCAATCGTATCAGCTATAAGGCAAAACTTCTTTGTGGATTGATTGCTTGTTATCAATCAAAAAAGATTGAAAACGCTATAACCCCTGTCGCGAATGACGAACTTCGACACTCCCTGGCGTCTCCACACTGTACCAGGGTGGAGGTTTCTGTCTTTACTAAAGTCAGAGCGTTTTATAGCGGGAGCGTCGGTGGAGGCGTCTTGTGTTTGGACCAAACATACTAGCTTTGGTGGTAGTTCGGTCAGGGTGTGTCAACACGATTAACGTCTAGACTAGCTAAGGTGTTGTTTCGAGGTTATCAAGGACTGAGGCTAATTCCATGTCGTGCGCTTGTCAAACTGCCAGGGCAATGACCAAACATAGTGGAAGGGGTGTTTTGCAATTTAGACGGATGAGTTTGAGCTTGTAATCGAGCACCGTGTTTCACTGCTACGTTTCAAACATCTGAGTATAACATTCTAATCAGAAAGGTAGAAAATAAATTTTAAAAAAGATGAAAGAGGAATCTCCCAAAACTTGTGTTCGATAAGAGATGAGCACAGAGTCATCCAATGGGAAATTGATTTCAGGTAAACATTTCCACAGGCCTTGTCACAATGGACACTCCATGAAACTACTGCATTCAAGCGTCGATAAATAAGGAAGATGCCAATAGTATTCATAGTGTACCGAGCATCTTCGTCCATGGGCTCAGCACTGAAGTATCTTGGAAACTAGTGACAAAAACATGCAGTCTACGTGCACCCAATGAATGGGGACAACATGAAACTCACCTCAGAAGGCAGGAAGCGTGTTTTAACACGCGAGTCATTATCAAACGCTTGGTGCTGCTTAAGCAACAACTTCAATGTGAGTTAACCGACAATCCTGAATGGAAAACAAAATACGATAAACTCTAATGGGGTTGAAAAAGGTCGGATTTACCACCTTTCGGCGATACAGCGTAGCAATATCTGCAATATCTGTCGTAGATTACCCACAGTTGATCGCAGCTTTCACATTCGGATAAAGTTTCCAGCCACCTTCTTTCGAACAGAAGCGCCAGATTCGAGTTTCCTTCTCGTCAGAGTCCGGTGGTAAGGCAAATCATCACAACGACTGACAATTTGAATTACGGACCACTGTCTCAGGACGCGAACGTGTTGACCACTGGTTAAGTAACCTGAAATTACGCAATTATGTACAAACAGCGATATTTCCTTGTGAGCAATGCTCAAGTTGCTACATCGCCTCGGGAGAAACACAGTAACTACCCTGTTATTGCAATCGGTGATCCCGCAAGTCGGAGTTCTCAGCCAGGTTTAAGTCAGAGTTTCATAAACTTATTGAGCAATGTAATGCATACCAGCAAATAGACAGTCCTAATCCCAGTTGTAGAGGGGATACTCAATACCAGTGAGCTCTGATAAGAAAAAACTGGAGTCCAGTGTTTCTTTTCAAAAGAGGCTGGTTGACAATATTGGTTGAACACGAAAGCTTTCGCCGAATGTGGGTAGTGTTCAACCCATTCCAAAGCAAACCCAACTTTGGTCATTTAATGACCCACTGGAGGTACAACGAGAACTTGGCTACTGTCCAGGAACTTCACGTTTAAGATTGGCTAACCTGCGATCCGTATCTCAGCCTAATTGAGAGGATAAACAGGCTACTGACTCGAAAAGTGTACGAAAAGATCAGATACGACACATCCAACGGCGAATTCAAGAACGGGGTAATATGAGCCCCGCGATTCGAAAATGACATATCAGAAGCACATCCGAACGAAATAGGGAAATTGTGAAGCGAAACAAATAAACTTAACTGTTTCCATTCCAAAATGATATCAAGAATGTGCGTATGGTTTTATCACAGCAATTGCTTATATGGTTATGATAAAAAATAAGCAACAAACTTAGGAAGAACCAGGTCCATAAGGGTTGTACATTGGAGAATAGTCAAACAGATAGATTGTTCTCATGATCTTGCGGAGTATTCTATTGTGAATAGCATACTCTCAAGCGGAGTCCACGTGGTCAAAACGACACCAAAGCACATAGAACGCACAGCAAAAGCTCTTGAACGTCAGATAAACATGCACGAATAGAAAACAGTAGGCATGGCTATCAACGGTGTTCCGATTGAGTGACTAGGCGGAACTAAGAAACATTGGAGGCATCGACTGTCTGAATTGTGTACAACGTTGGTGATCATAAAAAGATACTAGAAGAAAGTAGTGACTCTGAGTGCGGCCGATTGAGCCCAACTTTGTCTGGAAGATTGACAAGAACCGTGTCGATGAAAATCTTCTAGCAAGGGTCCCGAAATGCCCGAAGAGAATGCGACAATCAAAGAACGGTTTACACATTCACTGAGCATAAGCAACACAATGCTAAGTCAGACTATGGAACTACAAAATAATTCGCAGCATGTATCCAAACAAACGTACACTGATAAGCTGGTTTACATGGTCGCTGGGTGACATGACTTCGGTTTAGTGCGGCCTAAAACTGTGAACGTGACTCAAGCTACATGATAAAATGTCGGTCTAGCATAATGATGTGTGAATAGTATTATGTGAATAAAGTGAATTATTGTTGTTCTAAAGTGTTAGCAGAAGAAAGTAAAATGGAAATGAACATCCATTAGACAAAGTTGTTTAGTTCTGTGTACTGAATAAAAACGAACGGGCGTTAATATGTCCGAATCAAATTGGCTTTATTTTATACCGATCCTCATTCGTGTCAATGTCAACAGAAGTACAGCGGAGTAGACGGGTGATTTGTTTGGACATAAGATTGACATTACACAGTTGCCCGAGGAAGACTTCATGATGGTTGCAAACGAACGAAGCACCGACTACTATCAGTATAAAAGTAAAGTTGAGTGATCTGTCATAAATTCATATGCAATGAGCACAAGAAAATTGCAGAAACGCCAGTAACGAATCAGCAAGAAGACAAAACGATGAAAGAGAATTCGAAATACGATGTTTGAACCGTAGACCTGGTCTAATGTTTAACGGAACGCACGACCCAGCCAATGCTAACACACATGCATTCCGTTCATTCAATAAGGGGCAACCAAGCTGTCACGCTGAAACACTTACGCACTGATGATGTCACCTCGTTTGGTGTTGAAACGTTTGCAACCTAAATATGCGGAGCTCGGCGAAAATTCCAATATCTAAACTGGAACAATGTAGTGAAATTCCGTAGAGGCACTGAAGAAATAAACCGTACTTATTTCTTCCGCTGAGTTGAACTGATTCTACTGTGTTGATGGCGGTCATTTGTGCGACCTTTTCAAATTACTTATCAGATTTGATAAGTACTTACTGAGCAAACATCAGTAACAAAAAACTTACAATGTTATGATGTGCAATGAACTCAGTTGGTTATATAAGAAACTAGGAGAACTTAGCTGACGGACTGCAGCGAAATTACCTATAAAACATTGGGTAATTTTACGACTTTGATACAGTTCACCAGCTTTCGGAAAGCAGCCTAATTTCCCTTTATAACCCTCGTTACAACGTAAACTCGACACACGTGGTTTCCTCGTTATAAGGCCACATGAGAAAGTACATGTTCAATATCGTAGATACTCAACTGGGACCTTTAAGGTGTTAACATTGTACTGAACATCAAAGCGTCACATCTTATGACCTAGGCTTGATTCATTGAAGTCAATATCCGGATTGAGACAAAAGAAAGGAAATTCGACGGACAGTCTGTAAGTTGCACAATTACTAACGATAGATCGCAGTCATCAGACACCTTTGAAGCCACCGTATAAATAAGTCAGGCTAAATAATTGACAGAAGATCACATGCGCCGCTAAAATGTTTAGACTCAAACACCTCTCTAGATAATGATGAGGTTACTATATATAATATAGCGGAGCAATAAAATTGACAAGCAAAACAAAGGTCAACACTTTTGGGTGAAGTTAGTAGTTGAGAATAGAGAAAAATAAACTTCGCCAAAATTGAGTTCTTCCAGAAGAATGTATGATATTAATAGTATTCCATGAGTGACTAAAGAAATAGAGTTGTCTGTATGGGCAGTATTCTAACGTTGAAACTTAGTATGACATCACTTGTCATTAAGATATGAGAAAACTGAGACGAAGTTATAACCAGGGGAACGACCACGGAAATGTCCTCTTAAGTGAACACGCGATGTAAAAACCGCACCACGGAGCATAACATGATGAGAATAAAACGTTCGAGTCGGGCGAGAACAAAAAATACGGACATGTGAGTAGGTTAGACTAGTAGAACAAGATGACTATAGAACTGAGAGATGAATGTCAACCATGCCTACGACCATGTTGCGTAAACCCCGTGTTAGCTATAACCATTCCACACTTACCTGGAAAAAAAGAGTGTGGAAATCGTCTGACAACCACGTGGTAATGCGTGTTATTTACCCCAGCAGTTTCGGTCGACTACGCGAAGAGTTTGTTAAAGAATTAGATACGATTAAAAAAAACCGACATAACGAAATACGGAAATGCCTGGTATTTGGAGGAAGATAGGCGAACACTTAACCTGCATAGAAACACCATTAAAAACGGATACATCGGACAATAATTACTTAAACGGGTCAAAGTGACGTCTGCATGACAGTATTCGACGATATAATCAGAATAAAAGGTGGTCAGCAAGGGACAACATCATGGGAACTAACCATCCGTTGTGTCTCGCGTAGACATATGCGCAGGTGACATAGAAATCGGTTTCGGGCGATGAGAGGCTTTCTGCGGATGCGAACTTGAGTTGCCAACCATGACGTTTCGTTCCGCCTGCAACTGAAGCGACCAGGTAGTGCTATTGATGAGCGAAGACCGTGAAGCATGTGATTCAGTCGGAGATAAACACGGCCGACGTTCCGACTCAGTGAGATTGAACATAGTACAGGACATACCGGCCAAAGCTTCTGCCGCTTCCGTTTCTGGTTCTCGACTGCGATCAACGCCTTGACGACCGGGGCCATCACGAACCAACGTTGAACTTTTACGAGACTACAATTGGCGGAAGAGAATTAACACGATTGGGTGACTCGGTATGGAGGTAGTAAATTGGGGGGGAGGGGGGTTACTGAGCTTAAAAAATCGCTAATGAACAATCACGGCTATGCTCCCAGAATCAACTCACAGTGATGACCTCTGACAGAACGAGGTCTCAAGGCGATTTTCTGGGCTTCAAACTGATTCAGAAAGCGATTTGCAAAACTTGACTACATAGTGAATCGGCAATGGCCCACTATGTATTGAGGAAATGTAATACACTTGCTGGCATTGAGATAAAATAGATGTAACTGACAGAGGATTTAAACAAAATACGGCATCAAATATCACAGAAGAACGATACAAACGGTTTTCGTTTGCATTTGGATAGTGATCGTGAACTGGTGAGTCGAACGTGGAATGATAATAATCATAATAAATAGACAAGTTTACGCGGGGTATTTCGAATTCGTAACTGCTAAACCTGTGGAGATAGAATGCTCTTTGAAAACAGGTAACGCGAACAGATATTTATCAACAAAGCACACGCAACGACTCAACATTTTTCTCCCACTTGAACCTTCAACACCACACCCATAAGTCCGCCATATGTACCAAATTCAAACAACTTTAATCAGACAAAGTAAGCTTCTAACAAGCTGCCGATCTGTTTGCAAACGACGAAGCTTGATTTAAATGTTACGTAATCAATAACTTTCAGATATGCTTCTGGGTAACAGGTGACAACTTGAAACCTTATCCCGACTCTGATATCTCGCGTGCAAATAGACGTCACAATTAGCGTTCGTATAAACCGCAATTCTAAAACAAAGCCATACCTTTAGCAAATAGTTCCCCGGCCCTGAGACGGACGGCTCGAGTTCACAAGCCGGTCCAGAAGAAGGTGAACGACTGTGTTTCTGACCCAGGCGCGCGGCTAATTTCGACGCAGAGTGTGTTATTCGAGATCCGCTTTGTCCACTACCCAATCGCTGGAACGCTTTAATCGGATAGTTGGACGAAGACACCGATTCGGCAGACTCAGTTGAGATTGATTCCAGATCCTCTGAGCAGCCGTACAAAGGCATCTTCAGTCCCGCAAACTGTTCGTACTTCGCGACAGCTTGCGATAATTCATGGTTAGACTATTTGAAAAAAAGCAATTAGATAGGTTCATTTGGAAGATGTGAGAGCAAGCAAGCGTAAAAAACGCAAAAAACTAACAAGTCCAATCAATAATGCAACTGAAGTTGGAAACTGAACAGGTTTCCAACGTAAATTAAAATTACAGAGGGAATTCTACTCAATGTGTGACAACTGTCAAACATGTCAAACACGCACGAAATTCATCTACATGTCGGACTACGTCGCAGACGTATTCGTTTGTGAACTATGCGTGAGTCTGTCACCAGACGGATGACTCGCCCGACAGAAATGACTGCTCAATCAAAACTGTCACTGTGGCAAAGTTCATTCGATTCGGTTGAGTGAACGATCGTTCGGCAACCTTTGTCACAACCACGACTTTCAATCGTACCTATTGTAGTGTAGTGTGTCAATAATCGGTGGGTACCAAATACCTATGTTTATTTTTATTTACACCTGTTAAAACAATATTCACGTCTAACGCAAGAGCTTCACGTTGTACTATAGAGACCAGTTCCTGTTATTCCTATAGTATGTAAAGGTCTATATGCGGACTTGTCCAGGCAAATACACAGTAATCCACATAAAACGTCAGTTGATGGCTGCTACTTTTGTCCTATTAAACATGAAACATCCTCTCAAATAGTTAACGTAAAACTCAGCACAGGAGTAGGCAGCATCATTCAATATGAGACGAATACAGAGGCATGAGTTTGGATATACAAAGTATGACAGAATACGATAAATTCTATACAGAGGCATCACTGATGAAGAACTGTGTCATATCTGCCAGTCGCCACCACCAAATGCTTGAGTCATCAACCGAGAGAAGGCTTCAAGTCAACAAGGGTACGCCTCAACGTCGGTTGGTCTATGCCTCAGTGCCCAGTCAGTATGTGACATCCATGCTGCCTTTTCCAGTCGATCGCGGGTCTCGCAAATAAGACCATACAGAAATTCTAGTGGAGCGGTGAACCAGGAACATTTCTGAGTCAACGAAATCAAGGACTAGAGATTGATTTGATTACGGAGATATTCAAATTGTCGCTCGCGAGGATCGGTTAACAGACGTCTGAGGTCACAGTGACAGCATCAATTGTGAGCAATCGTGTGCAACCAACAGCTGTCAAAGAAGTATAATCGACGAGCATCTTCCGTTTGGGTGGATCCGACATTTCAACCATGTAGTAGACGGAACGCATGAAGGCACAGTAAATGCACCTTTTCTTAGGAAGGCACACATCTTTCCATCAACAAGAGAGTTCCGGGTTGACAAAAACAGCGCTCTGGTCTTTGAAACGTCATCGCTAAGGTTCCGTTTATAACCCCATAGACAAATATACGTCTACTCATGTGGAAAAAGTTATCCCACCGTTCTGATGTATCACCACCAAGGATGAACGTAATCACAGACAACTGGTAACCTTGACCCAGTAATTTGCACTATTCGAGAGCAAAATATAAACCATACCGCCGAACTGTTATCACTAACGCACTTAAAATGTACTAAGCTGTTTGTAAATTATCACCGAATCGAACAGTCATCGGCACAATCCAAACCACAGAGCTTGCTATCTAGGAAACGTTAGACACCATCGCAATACTCACCTCCCGATGCTGGATTTAGAGTGCAGTCTATCCCCAAGTTGAAGAGGAAGGGTGATAATGTGTTGAACATTGTCGATGATCGAAAAGCAGCTCGGCAGTCCCACAGACACCCACTTGTCCTAATTTCTTTATGTGAGGCTTAGATGAGTCTAGCATATATACCATGCATGTCTTTTCCAGAAGAAAACAGAGATAAGCTCCGTCAACAGAATGGAACGCTCCATAGATATCCAAGAAGACAATTACAGATTGAACTCCCCAGCTAACGAAAACGCCGCGCATCGAGCAAACTTGTGAACCCATCAGTTCGATTTAAAAACACCTTTGCAACGGTGCAGTTACAAACTGCATTATGTTTCTTTCGACTACTTAGTGTAACAACGTGTCCATTCTTTTATATTTACAATTGGGATGGTATAAGAACCATAAAGCATAGCAACTGTAATGCTATGTGCATTCCGTTCCACAGTTCAAGTCTCGCGAGTGAGCAATTCCGAACTGGCATGCGCGAACAACTTCAGGACATTCTGTTTGCTCGGAATGTGGGTTGTACATGAGCTCAACTTACTTGTATTGTGGAACGCAGGTGACGGATGAACAGGAAGGCGCGCTCACACAACATCTGCAATGCTACGAATTCCGGTAACCTGACCAAACATAGCACACGTCTGTTTGGCCCTGGTGGACTACCTCCTGTGTCGGCCTGAGCGACCGGGAGAACACGTACGAGTTCGTCCAAAATGTGTAACACTTGTTCCAAATCCGGGCGTAATGTTCGTTCGCAACGCGGACACATGTATCGCAAACGATCGGTCTCGGTTTCCTGGTATGTGTGTAAAAAGACAGAGGAACGCATATCTCATTCATTTTGACCCGTAGTCAACAGACAGAGGACCTCTTGGATAAAAATGTGAGGGTATGTTCACTAACAATCTTTTTGTTTGTATTTATCAGGGATTCAAGGGAAGCGTTTCATAAAACTGCAATGGTTCGGTTATCGCAGGTCACGATAATGAAACTTCTCGTTTCATGTTCTCAGAAACTTGACGAGGTAGAAACCAGTCAGATATGTACGTCACCTATTTTGATTGTTGTTCATATATTGCATTCAAAAGGAATATAAATATGGAAATTGAAAAGACGGTCACTGATGAATACTAACACATCTTATCAACTCTTCAATACCAGTCAACGGAAATCAAAAATGCGTAGAGGATTGATAAGTTGGGCAGAAAAACAAAAAGGAAAACGGGGTGAAAAACGCTTGGGCTAAATTCTTAGGTCTATGAGAGTTCAAAACATATATAAAATTGTTTCTACACACAACGCTGAGTCGTGACAACTAAGTGTAATCGCTTCCGTGAATCAGGAGGCATAGATGGGTGTGACGCATTGGAATCCCAAATATTGATTTCGAATTATTGAAGGATTGACAACTGATGAAGTCAGAGGTTTGAAAGAACCGGGGATGAATGGATTAGACTGCAAAATCACGTTCTCAAATCATTCTGACAAATCTTTCCGAGTTCTAGAGCATGAGCATCTATCGGTTCTGCTGATATACTGTTCGCCCCGATTACACCTGAATTGATTGATATGGCATGGCGTGACGACAAAAGGATTATTCACTCCATTGAAAATAACGGTAGCTTGCGGCTTCAGTCAAGGATCGCGAGTTCAGCTGCAGAGCAGGTTCCTTTAATCGATGCGATGAAGCGTTTAGTAGTTCGAAACGAAGACTTGTCAGCTCTGAATGGTAGTTCGATGTAGGCTTTTTATTTACAACCGTAGTTATTGTTGTATTCGTATTCGGGTGCAATCAACAGTAAGCCTTACAGGCTGTAACAACGGTAGAGAGAACTCGTGACTCAGTAGAAGTGCAAACTATATTGTCCCATTTACAAGCGGCAGCCCGTCATTCATAAGTGAATGGACGAAGTGGCGTTGGTCGTTGAAGGCGCGACCAATCAGAACGCAGCTTGAGTCCTAACACGAGCGTGGGACACACAGGCGGCCTTGATGCATACGCCACAGTGATTATGTCTATCCTCATCCGACGTTGGCTGTGCCTACCGATGAATCGCGTCAGATATCCATAATTCTGCACCAGATGTGCGCACTTAGGTGAATAAACGCGTTCGACACGCGCGAACACTTTTTGGGAGAATGCTTGTTAAATGGATGCATTAACCAGTTCACGTTGGCCTTCGGTACACAAACCTATTTGTTAATACGTTAGTGGCTATTCTTTTCAAGCTCATAGATGCTTGTCAAATTGGCATGACAGGTGTTCAGTCCTTTCGCCAAATCATCGGCCGTTTGTGGGGATTGCATAGACACAAGGAAATGAACCATTTAACAATTGCATTGCGGGGATATCGAAAATTCTGCTAGTTGCCCATAGGCCTGACATCATTAAGAAGGAATCACTAGATTTTGAATTCGTGCACTTTAAACCGCTTAGCTTTTCAGCTGAAACACTTCACCTCAACTCACTAGCTTTATGCATATTGCCCGCCATTGTTGGTTGATTGGGAAGGTGTGATACGAAACGTTAGTATGTAATAGTGTCGATCTTCTCGCTGTTACGCTCAAATTTATTAAGAGAACCAAGTGTTTTTAATAAAGAACGGTTTGAGAACATACGTGTGACTCAAATAAACATAACACAACGTTTGATCCTAAGTCTGATCAAACATTTGAAGAGAGAAACCAACACCGTAGGACTAAACCGTTCAAGTTGCTAACAAGATGTGCTCATGGCGCAAGACTCAGACAGGTAATGAACTGGATAATCAGAAAAACACATTGCCGCACATAGTCGTTTAAAATATAAATCAGTGCAACACGGCTCCAAAGGGCGAGGTTTATAAATATAAGCAAGAAATAAAATCAGACAGCTAGAAATCACAACCAGAAATTAACTTGACGTTGTACTACGGTAGTACAGATCAACGTTTTATGACCGGATGTTATCATAGAAAGCCGGTGGATTAGTAGTAGTTACATAGGCCCCGAGGTGGCGCTTCGTAACGTGCACGTGGTTTATTTGTGCACACTTCACGGGATTTTTGGCGGAATGTTACGTAATTATTCAAACGGCACATGAGGGATCAGTCATACAAGCAGTTACATACGTCTGAGCTGCAAACGGATTCGAAAAACTCAGGAGGACAAAGGATGTGTGACTAACTTTGAGGTAGGGGAGCATTGCACAACGCCCGTGGAACCAATCCCTGCATAACTCGCACTGAACCATGAATCCGAAGAAGCCGGTTTTACGACAAACACAATAGGTTACAGTTTGCTGATTCTTCGACCGTGATTTGAACATATTGGAGCCGCGCAAACGATGTAACAAGCTCAATTCAGCCTCGACAAATCGATGATACACGGAGTCGTAAAGCTGACCAACACTTTCACAGGAGACCAATGCTTGAACGAATTCCTAAAAGTGCGGATAATTAAAGCACTTAGTGAACAAAAAACACGAGTTGAAGATAAAGCGTGTAAACTAGGACATTTAGAAAGAATAAATCAACTGTACGATAAAAAAAATCCAGTTCATCGGCTATAAGCCATATTTAACCATACTGTGAAAACAGCGATGATAAGATCACATACTGACGGAATACTGTCAGACTGCATAACGAAAACAGGAACAGTCGCGACAACAGTGGATCGACCCGAAGTCGTATGGTTAGCAGTTGAACATTGATACCATTAAGCTAATATGAGTTCAGAGGAGCAGAAAGAAATGAAAAAGTAGGTCGAAAGAGACAACAATCATATAAATAGGAAGGATTGGCTGCAACAGTTGAGAATCTTGGTAACTCAGGATATGGATGTCGTGGGTGTTGGGTTATTCTCCGAGCTAACTACTTCATTTGCAAACGTTTCGCCAAGATGATAAGTAACATCGTTGAAACGACCTCTCACTAGGTCGCTACTGCATGCAATAGATTGTTACATCGGACAAAGTTTTCAGTAGAGGAAGTTGGCAGTGGCAGAAGTATAACAGGACGAATGACAACTTACAAATTTAATAATCGGAGCGATCAGGCAATTGAGGTAATGGCCACCAAACCGCTTCTTTTCTCAAGTAGTGTCCGATGAGACGAGATCGTTCATTATGCACCCGGTCAAATATAGCAAAAGAACCAGTCACTTGGTTGATTAACCCATCGCATATCTTAGGGAAGTGACAGATAAGCGCTAGTGAGCCACCGAGTTACTCACAATATCCATTCAATACATGTAGACAAACTGGTGGAATAAAAGGTCGTCAAGCGCCCCAAACTTTAACGTACCCAAGAAAACAAAGTAACATACACTCCGAAACAAATTGTCTGTAATTAAAAGGCGTGTGGCTCAGGATAGTTCAAACTTGGAGACTACACTCCGCGTAGACCACCTAGGTCACTTAACTTCCCCTAATCAATGGGCCGCCTCGACAAGGTAATTGAGCAAATCAATGCTTACGGGTGCAAAAGTCGGCCAGCTTGTCACCAGGAGGAAGATGTACATAACCTAAAGTTTGCCGACCACCGAAGAGTAGTGACTAGAATATGGTCCATGATCAACTGGAACGGGATGGAGAGATCTGATAAATTTGTCGAACATCGGTCAGGATGGTTCACAAATTCCCACGGTAGTCGTGAGGAAAACAATGTAAGAAACACCTTCGTTTCCAGTGACCCATCAACAGGCTACGCACACATTTACATCATACTTTTACGATGCAGGAGATAAGCGAAGAAGGGATGAGAGTGTGAAATCAGACAAGGTAAAGTCAAGTAGCGGTAAATAAGCAGCTTTAACAAGTGATCCTGATTTGTTTAAGGGATGGGAAGCAGGCCGAATTAGTTCTAAAGCCCGGATGTAAAAATTTTGAACACGCAAGTGACTTTCAACAGCTTCAACCATAGCCTCATAAACGCACTTCTTCTATATTCATTCTATCATTAGTCACTTTATTAAATTATGATAAAACCACGATGTACACAGTCTGATGATGATGAGAAACTAGCTTATTAGCGAGCTAAGTCGAAGGTTCACGCCAGAATAGTCATTAACTAAAGACAGCGGCTTCTATTCTTTATGCACGTCCGTATGGATCAGACAGGCTCCGAGAACATTGGGGGGAGGAGGACGATGTAATGAAAACGTGCACGAATGCCTGTACAGCACAACCAATCGAGAGGAAGGAATGTTATTAAGGTGTTCGTGTTCCTATCTAAAGCTCACTTACTCTAATCTGCGTGTGAGTAAAGTATAGGATGGAAGATGACAGTATCCAGAAGGTTACAGAAAAAAGACTGATGTTTTCGTCGTAGTTACAGAGATTACTGTCACTTGTTTGTAAATAGTAATCGATATAGTACAGGTCAGATCAAAACTGGTGAAACGAAGACCTGCATCACAATACTGTCAAAACAACTTACAACTAAATAAATCACGGATCAAGAATAACTACACAAAAATGCATGAAAAGTTGGTCCTCGAATGCGTCTTACGTTGGTGGTGAAGTCTCTATCAAAAGTTCTACTGTAAAAAACTTTCGACGGATAGGTCATGGCATGTTAAAAAATAACCTTGTTTGTGGAATGAGCGCACTTTCAGAGTGAGATGAGGGGATCAAAATACACTTTGACAACCTTGAAACGTTGTCTATGGCATTGTTCCACCAAATATGGCTCACTTTCTGCTATCAAGTGCCTAAGCCTAAAAGCGGGCATCGGTCTTCGCAAAAAACCTCTCGGTAATAGCAAGACACATTTTTAATTCGTGCAAAAAACTGTCGTTTAATGAATGTAGGTGACAGCGAATCGTTTACGCTTTAAACGGCTGACTTTAATCGACCACAAGAGTATGTGAGATGAGAACTGTCATTCAGAATTCCAGAAAGTGCTGAGTCTCAGGTCTCCAGAGTTTTCACTACACCAATTCCGGTTGGTGCTTGCTTGCACAAAAATTTAATTAAGTTACACAGACCTATTGTTAGGTGGTATTTAAACCTTCTTAGCATTCTTGTGGAGTGTGAAATCAACAGATAAGGTAAAGTAGGACTACATGAAGAAGAATTACCTTGAGTGAGATATATACTCTACAAAAATATGTGAACAAATGTACACCATAGTGCGATCCATGGGTGATTAGTGTATAATTTTCGACCAAATTTTCAAAATCTGTTTAAACAGCTCCGGAATCATAGTGTAAATAAAAAATCTGACCACCAACTTCTTTTTGAACCGAAACAGTAAGGGCCTGGAGGGCAATAATTTATTTACGAACAAAATCATGTTATTAATTAACGATTAACAAGATGTGAAGCTAACTTTAAAAAAATGCGCAAATGCATCAATGTCTTCAGGATCGTTTTAGGAAAAATGTTCACGAACATGGTAAGTCTCCAAAAAAGCCATGACCCAGAAGGCAGTAAGAACCAAACATATTAATTGAGTCATAACCTTCGTCCATGACACCTTCAACTAATGCGCGGAACCGAAAAGTGATGTGCCACTATTTTGGATCAAGATTGTACAACACAGGTCTTCAGTTTCCAAACTTATTATAAAGAGAGACTACCAGCATAAGTCTGGATCTGCGACTGTATAGCGTGTTAACCGTTCAAGCTTCAAAATGACTTCAAATAAAAGACTATCAGCGATGTTCTAATTCATCAGTTTGACTCCTTTGTCTATTTGATTCGACTTAGACCAGTGTAACCAGCTTTCAACGTATCCGTCCAATCTATCAAATAAGTCTCCATTAATACTGACTATCAACCAGCCGAATCGCGGATAATGGAAAATAACACTCGATTATTTCCTAACAAAGGGCAATGACCATCAACATCACCATAGACAGCCATACATCAGTGGCTCACGCTGATGAATATTATATACTCATCAAGAAGAGAGCAAGTCCTAGCCAAAAAAAGGAAACAGAAGAAAGGGGGCCTAACTAGTAAGAACAAGCATGTCTGCAATCAAAACATACAACATCAAGGCGCCTACACCTTGCAAACAAACAACCGGATATGTAAGTGAAAGTAAGGCAGTCATCAGTAAGACAGCTTCCTTATGGCTTTCATTGCTTCGATAAGTGGATTTATTTCATGGATAATTCGGTCCAACAAGGATAACGATCAGCCCGATTGGCTGCCATCTTACTTAAAGTCTCAAGTCGCCGATACAGTGAGTCGAAATAGCCTCAACTCGGGAGACGAATCTGTTGGAGAATAACTTCAAGTCCCTATGCCAGGTTAACACCTGTCCACCTCGCACCTTGCGCCAGTCGGCCGCAGCGTCAATAAACAGTGCTCGGTGTGGCAGAACGACTAGCTGGCATCCTTAGTACATGACCTAACCATCTAAACCTGTGGAATCTTAAGGAAAAAACAAGAGAACTCCCCTGGCACTCACCACTAAATACACGACTCTTAACCTCTTCGTTGCTTACCTGTTGCCGCCACCCGAAGCGAACGACTGAAAACAGAACATCGATGATAGACGACATACGTCTTCTAATCTAAAGAAGCTTGGCTCCATGACTGTAAGGTAGCACACACCCCACAGTCGACTTATACACATGGTCCTTAGGCATAATACGGATGCCTGTTTGTTGACAAAGATGTTCCAGTTTAGCTAATACTACCGTAGCCTTGGATAAATGAGTTCCTATTTTATTCCCTATACCTCCGTCGCTGCCGATGAGACTTCCCAAGTATACAAGTCGGTCAACAGCCCCCGGAACTTCGTTATTCAACAGAAAATCTACGTAATCGATACAGTCCTGTAGAAGCACTTTGCACTTGGAAGTTGTAAAGCGAATTTCAATGTATTTGGCAGAGTGCGAACTAGCGTGCCACGGCTTACGTCAACTTTGTTCACTTTCATCACCCTTGACTTATTTTATTATATACTAAATAACAGATAACTGTCTGATGGAAGACATCGTCCATTCTAACCGGTATAATGAAACCGATCTCAAGGTGTGCACGTGAAGATCTTGTTTTATTACTCTATAACCCTTAATATAGACCCATTCAGATGACCATTTGATGGATTCACCAGTGACAGATATCTCAATTTAATCAATCCTGATAGGCAAAAAGTTTGTTCGATGATAACATTACGTGCACTCTCTTCGGCCACAAACGTTTAACATCATAGGAGTGGCAGCACGGAAGAGTAATATTAGGAGAATGAAATGGACATGAGTTGCAATACAGAAGCAAGACAAACTCAATCTAATTTCAAGTTGAACATCACCCACACATGGTCGCAGCCTTCGCATTCAGCCAGACTTTCCGGTCAGCCCCCTTTCGAAAAGAAGCACTAGACTCGAGTTTCGCTCTCATTAGAGCTCGTCAGTAGTGCATATCCTTGCCACTGCCGGGACTAGAACTCCGGCCACGCTTTCATGAGGCAACCGTGTTGACCACTGCGCCATTGACCTCACATTAGGCACGACCGAATTATCATATGTGAACGCTCAACCACTTTCGCTTGTGAGTAATGATCATTCACATATGATAATTCGGTCGTGCTTAATGTGAGGTCAATGACGCAGTGGTCAACACGGTTGCCTCATGAAAGCGTGGCCGGAGTTCTAGTCCCGGCCGTGGCAAGGATATGCACTACTGACGAGCTCTAATGAGAGCGAAACTCGAGTCTAGTGCTTCTTTTCGAAAGAGACTGGCTGGAAAGTCAATCAAATTTCTTCATAATGTGTTCTTTTAACCTATTAAATTTTCAATGTAATTGAAATATGTAGTCTCACACCCTTCTGTAGTTCATCTAACAACTGACCTTTGCACACTTACGAACAAATGATTTGTGAACAAATATTAAAACAGCAAAGCCCAGTTGCAAGCAGTTGATCCAACAACAGCGTCAATTTTTTGGTGAGTTTAAATGTAACTGGATGTGGCACATAAATCCGTGGTCTCCATGAAGGGACCTATCTTTGGTCGACGCACAGCGTTTTCTTGTGTTGAAACGAAACACAATATGCTGGGGGTTCATATAGTCTAGGCTATCTACCACCAATAGCATGCATTAAATTCGGAAAATAAACATATCACCTAGTCTTGTATTTCCAGAGTGAGGCGGTCAAGTTGAGAGTTTATGTGGTATGTAGGTATACGTCCAGTCGGGCCCAAGAGGTTCACCAGTAACAATATATTTCTAAACAACTGAACAATCAATTATTCAGGCTGGCAGCGCACACATGATAAAAAATCAGTATCCAAACGGGTTACATTAATACTGCACTGAAACTTGATTAAATTCTTATTCTAGCTTTGACTACTATGTTCCGTTTCCTAGTAATCAAACTCGGATAGGTCAGTCTAAGCTTGAAACATGAGTGTACATCCAAAAACAGGCTGCAAACATCAAATGAGTGCGTTTCGGGTCGAGTTTCGTCCGTTCTATCGAAGAACTATGTTCAATGTTTAGCTATAACACTAGCGGACATTTTTCAAGGATACATGAAACTCAGTGAGTGTTCCGGAAAAAGTCTAATAAGTACAGACTTATTATCTGTTATATGGTTATTCTTAAAGTAATAGAGATTGTGCTATCACAACTATTCCTCAATATTTAAATAACCGACCCGGTACAGTTAGCTTATCAAATCGCATAGAACACAACTGGCACAATTACTTGTACAGTTCTTTCATTTTCTTGCCACTATTAGGCAGATGGCACAAAGCAGTGCGATGCTGCCCTCCAAAACATGGCGACACGTTCAAGATACTGAACCGCAGAAGATTAATACATAGTCAGGATGTAAGAGACTGGTTGCGCTGCACCCTGAGGCAATCGAAGGTTATTTGCCATAGTGCCTTAAGCACACCAAAAGTAACAATCATCAATCATGCAGCACATCAACACAACTGGTACAGTCAATGAAGTGTCTGAATCTACAACAGTTCTAGTCCTTCAGTTTTCCCCTTACTTTGTCCAGCTCGGTGTTTCCTTTTCTGACGAGAGTTTCCGAAGATACTTAAGATCACCGTAGAGGCGAAAGATAATCGCAGCCAAAGTACAACCTGGTCAGGTTCATGACAACTCTGAATGAATGGATAGATGAAAAGTGGTCTGAAAAATTCCCCGTTAACGTTAGGCCCAACAGAATGTCTAGATTTGGTTTTCACTCTTTGTAAGAATGAAAGATAGTTTTTTTATTCATTGAATTTTCGTACTAGTTGGATCAACCATCACACTAATTTCTAGGTTTGTTAAACATATCGAAGTGTTACCTTGCAGTAATCTCTCTTCGTTACAGCACGTTAAAGATGACTCACCGAAAGTTTGTTTGCTGCTTGAAGTACCTAGCTGTTCCATTTAATCTCATATGATCATTCACTATGGGATGATGTATGTTAACCTCGTTAGGTTTGTTGTATCCGGTTGTACTCACCGGACTTTTGGCCAAAGGTCTGATTGCTTTGTACCGTTCGCCCGAGTATCTCTTTACATTAAATTTCGTACCGCACTCGTTGGTTATGCCGTTTCTAACGACCGTAATGTGAGTTATAAATCCGCCGAATCGTCCCATAATGTCCATCAAACAGTAGTGCGGGATAATTCTGCCGACCCTCAATTCAGTTCACAGAGCTTCGGCTCATCTCTAGCTTGTGCGTTAACTTGATAACAAATAAAAACCATGGTAAATTTATAGAGACGATTGATCAGCAAGTAATCTTATAAAGTTATTCTTTGTTCCCACGTTTTCACTATCGCATGATGAACGTAAAATGTACCAGCTGAGTTGCAGTTGAACATTTCGTGTAGCCGCTATGTACGCTGACTAACTATCCCTATAGAGTCAATGAAACAAATTGCTGTTATGAAATTCACACTTTAGTGGGTGGTGTTCGACTGTTAGAAAATGCAAACCTTACAGAACTCCAGAACAAACATTTTCAACACATGAAAATTGTCAAACGAGTGAGAGGAGAAGAAAGATCGAACAGGGGAACAGATAGACAGCGGCTAAAAAAGTGGAAATACCGGAATGACAAGAGCATCCGACACGGCATGGCGAATTACACCGCCAGTGTACATACGTTGAAGCAGCCCCAAAACGAGTATCCGGTTTTGTACCTGAAGCTTCCAACCCACGGGGTATGAGCCCAGTACTTTAATTATGTGGTCTAATGTACAGTGCATTGCTAGACTACTTTGGACTCATACATACCTGGCATTGACTATGACTGTACCCAATACCGTTTGAGGCTTGACGTTAGAGGAAAAGTTACCTGTAATTGTAATTAATGACAACCAACGAATGAAAGTGAACTTCGTGGGCATAGTTGCTTTCGTCTGACTGCTCATCAAAATTGTTCGGCGTGCATGCGTCAGAACAAGCTAAGAATCAATGAGTAACTAAAGGATCATTGCTACGACGAAGTTACAGAAGAAAACAAATATTCGACGGTAGTCTTGTAACGTAAAAGCATCCTGACAATTCTGCTAATGTTGCATGAACTAAAACGACGAGATATTACCGAAATTACGGTCGATTATCATAGGAAACCACGATCTCCCTTTTGCATCAAGATAGCTAATGAAGGTAGAACTTGGCTAATTACCACGCTACTACCCCAGTTTGCGCTACCTGACAATACCCAGTGAAAAAGCATTAAAGAAAGTAACGCGGATTGTATAAACCGTGACCTTCGGCTTCCACGTACAGTTTGTGTAAACACATTAGAAAACACGAGTAATTCGTCGATTGGGTGATATGTATGGGAAACGCGGACTTACTACGGCATTTTCTTTGCAAAAGGAATCATACGCAGGCAGATTGGAACCAGGATTCCGGGAGCCACGTTTACCAGCCCAAACTGATTCGGTATGTGAGCCAGCATCGAGGTTGATTAAAAATTCCAGGGAACGATCACTTCGTGGCAAGAGAGCTTCTAAGAGAGTCAGTTTTGTGCGGGGCTTCAGAAACAGCTGAACTGCACGATCTCGACAGAGGTTCACGAAATTAAGCTAAAAAACACGAGAATGGAGTGAGATCGGATTCCAAATGACACACAGCTGGTAGATAATCACACATTTGCCAAAAAGGAACGGATCTCATCACTAAAACCTATAGCACTAAAACAGCAGCAAATGGCGATGCCTTACTCAATAACCTGAGTTCGAGTAAAGTGTAGAGATAAAAAATAAAAAGGCAGAAATAATGGCACTGCTAATGAGTAATCTGACAGTTTTGCTAATTTAGGCGAGACCCAAATGTGAAAAATCAGGGCTGTAGTTAGCTTTCAACCAGCAGGAAAAAAACCGCATGGTCAAACGTGGCAAGCATTCTACCAGCTGAGTTAAGAAACTAGGTAGGGAACTCAAAAATTCCACATTTGGACTGTTACCCACACTTCCCAGTGTCTTATTAAGGAACCCAACTACCGATCCAGAAGATCCACTGTCCAGCAAGATGTCTCCAACAGTTCACGTTGGAATCCACCAACGCCATTGTCGAGAAAAAAATTTCATTGCCAATGCGTAATATTACTAGTGGTATTACTGAACAGCAGAGAAAAAGAAACTCCAGCAGTGAAAAAAACAGGGGACGAGGTGGAACCAAAAGCAGGAAACTGCAGAGGTTCATGTTTAGACAATACAGGTCAAACTGCCTATTTGTTGTAAACAACACATGGCCAAAAACAAGCAGATAAGTATCGCGCGAAAAAACCGTCACTTAACTGCGTCTTTGTACTACTTGACACTAATTCACAGAGAGCCCAAGAAGAAAGTGAAAACATTCCCGCCACTATAATGTATTATCTCCTGTCTCGTACAACCAGATTGAGTGGTTTGTCTAACCACAACGAGACTGGACCTTGACGTGGTGTGACGGCTTGCGCATCTCGATGACCTATTGGGCTAAACTGGACGGTGTGGCCACCACACCGATAGAGTCACTCATACCAGGTCTGACAAACCAGTCTCCTGGTCCTCCAGGTTGGGGGTTGGAAGAAGGTTGGCATCTTTTTCCGGAAAAAGTACCAGTTCTGGTACATTGCCACCCAACCGCTGCCTTGCGGTACAGGCTTTTGAGCCAAAGGCTTTGGTTGAGAACCCTAATCGTTCTCCTGTCTAGGTCTGGGCGTCCTGGCAGTATCTCAGCCCACACACAACCATGAATATTCAACAACACCAGCAATTTCATACTGTATCGGACGTCTCGTAGTATAAACGGGGTAGCCCTATCTGCTGCATACAGCAGGGTAGATAGGCGAAAACATGCTAACACTGACCCCTCCCTCACTGTCCTATCAAATTTAGCTCTCAGGCCACTCAAGACCTCCATTTCTGATAATTACTATACAGGTCCCACAATAGATGTAGCTAACCGTAGTAACACCGAGCCGGTAAGTTCCGTCTCCTGCCATTCAGCTTCAGGCCTCCCTCGTCCATTGCTGAGACAGAGAATGCGAATT
>LOND01000040.1:45147-88029 GCA_014220965.1 Paragonimus kellicotti
GTGGAAAAAGATAAGGAAATGGAGACCGCTTCTGAGTCAGAGAACATCGGTAAACTATTTAAGCTGATCCGTGTCACTGGTCCCAGTCGACCGTCTGTCTCTGAAGCTATCAGCGAGGTAGATGGCACACTAATCTATAGTAAGTCGAGAAGTTTAGAGCGTCGGGCGGAACCCTTTGAGGGTCAATTTAGCTGGCCTCCTGCTTCTATTGTGTTGCTGCCACAAACTTTGTGATGTAGCACCCTGGTCGGTAGATTTGGAACCACCCACTGAGACTGAGGTTCGCAATTGCCTTTCGGCTCTCAATCGTAATAGGGTTGCTGGTCAAGATGATCTCATACCGGCACTTTTCAAAGAAGGTAGAGAGGCGTTAGTAGAGGCATTGACTCAGTTGTTTTAACTTGTATGGACGAGAGAGCATCGTGCTGGGGTCACTCCCTTATTTAAGAGAAGAGGCCCGGAGCTCTTGCGAAAACCATAGAGGGATTAGTTTGACCCCAGTCATTTCAAGGGTTCTAGCATCAATTATACTTCGACTCACTGCAGTTCGGGAAGTAAACATTAGGGAAGAACAGGCTGGGTTTCGCCCTGGGCGGGGTTGTATAGATCACATTTTTACCCTTCGTCAAATTCTGGAGCAGCGTCATGTGTACCGCCGGCCAACAATCGCCATATTTCTCGACTATAAAGATGCGTTTGATTCGGTGGATCAGTCTACACTTTTAGAGTCGCTTAAACGTAGGGGTGTACCGACCAAGTATGTGAACATACTGTACAAACAACACTGGACGCTATTTCGCGTTCTGCTAAGTACTTCGGAATGCGCTTTGCAGCCTCAAAATGCAAAGTGCTTCTGCAAGATTGTTGTGATTACGTAGATTTAATGTTAGATAATGAAGTCATGGAGGTTGTTGACCGGTTTGTATACCTGGGAAGCTGCATCAGCGGTGGCGGCGGAGGTGTAGGGAATGAAATAGAAGCGCGTATTTCCAAGGCTAGGGCGGTGTTCGCTAATCTGAGACACCTATGGCGACAGAGAGGTATTTCTCTGAAGCTTAAGGGTCGCGTATATCAGACAACAGCGAAACCTGGCCGCTCAGAGTATAGAACGTGGTAAATGCTTGGTAGTTCGCAGGATTACCGCGAACGGTTGATCGAGTTCAAATTGCAGGAAGAGCATGTACATTATGTAAGAAAAGTAATTCATACATCGTTTAGCGACCCCGGTGACAGACTCCGAAATGTTTGTATTATTGTTAGGCAACGCTTCACCATTCTGACAATTATCCACTATCCGCGGGTTTGATCCACTGGCGTGCATAATGCTGACGAAACCCGACAAGACTGAAACAGCTGTCAACCACTTCGCATACGGTAACTGCGGTCAAGTGTCCTGATGGAATGCACTTAAACGTACACGTAGTGAAGTTGATTTCTGAAAATGATACATAGTATACACCAATTCTGCCATCGAACACAGAAAAGGAGAAATATTAATATGTGCGAAATGCAAAGATGATGCTGTGCGACAAAAATCACAGAGTGAACTAGGTACTTAACAAATTTCGTAGGCACTTTAAAACGACCTCTATAGCTAGTCATTCTCTAGATCACCGTTGAAATGAACAGCGACCCGAGCCATAGTACCTTCTGGTCAGGCTCCTGGCTATTATGATGATGAAATTATAATAGCGCCACTCTTGTGTACCTCAAGTTACCATGCTTCCACAATACAGTGAACAACATCAGTGGTGGAGAGCAACGAAAGTTAAAACTATAAACTATAAACAGAGTCGGACAGAATAACCAAGAGGAAAACAAAAACTGATCCGTAGAAGTGAACCATATAAAAAATCGCCATGCTTTTTAGATTAATGTCAGTGGATATAGCTGGTGCATACAAGACATACGAAAAATCAAACATAAAACTATCCTAGAGATCATATTTACAAGTCGTAATCACAGCAATCGGTTTACTCACGAGTTCCAGTAGACCACTGAGTTGTGAGCAATGTATGGGTGATTCACTTTCCTCGTTTAATATAGTCTCAACACAGGCCTTCCACTTGTGAGAGGTGCAGTCGACAGTGCCTAAAGCCAATTGTTCGTACAAACCACTGGGAAAAGCGTGCGGATCCAACGGGCGCATCGGTAGGCCAAAGGGAGAGGCGACTAACAATTTCTCGATCGTTTCAAACCGCTGTGCGGTTAATTGCGCATGTGCACACAATTGCTTGATTTCCTGAGCCACAGGTAACCAAATTGGCAAGGACGTTGTGGTTTCCAGTATCTTTAGCACTTCATCCAGCGATACCGAACCAGCACTGGGAGTACGGTGAAAGCATAAACATTGCGTTACCATAAAAGTACATTTGTATACATAAGATAATTGGTAAAGAAACGTGAATAAGGTTTTCGCTTCCATACCCGCGGGATATAAGTTGTGGTGTAACTCGCTGGTTCCTATGAACGGTGGGTTTACAAACTAGGTTTTCAATACTGAGTCGTAATAACAGAAACACAATCAAAAGAGAGCTATCAGAAAACGGTTCAGGTGCCAGCTGATCGTACTGGATGTGCTCTACAAGAAAACTTACACAAAGCAGGTAGCAAACTGGGTTATATTCGCGACGGAAACAGGCTTATACTGAGAAAAACGATAAGTGGTGAAATTGTGCGCAAGTCTACGACAGAGAATACGGGCTCCCATGGGAAAATGATAAAAACTAGGCGAGACAATAAAGCTCAAAGACTAGCGACAGAAACCTATGAAATATTTTTGAGAAACATGGATATAGAGAGTTTGGATAATTTCGGAAAAGTGACAAACAAAATAAAGCACTCGCAAAATAGTCTATAGTTCATTCTAGTGAACGAAGAAAATGAGATGGCTGAATGATAGAACGATAGAGTAAGTACGAAAGTACAACAAACCTCGCATTTTTCACACTGATAAACCTCTCTTCAACGCGTTTGGCAGACTCAATAACGGTCAGCAACTTGCGACTGCATTCTGCCAAGATTACGTCCAAAGTCGTCTGTGGTGCGGGTAATGATAATTCATTTGATTGGTCTACGTTCACATAGGCGATTGTGGAGGACAACAATTCGCCCCAAGCTTGAAGTTCACACAAATAGTCCAGCGATGGTTTATGTTGAGCATCTGTCTCCACCGAAACAGCGGCACTCTGGTCCAATGTGTTTTGGACAGCTTCGCGCCAGGATAGACATTCATGAATCTAGCGAAACAAGGAAAATAAAAGATCAAGGCTACCGATCATAAAACCACAAGGCACCATTGACACTGCTGGTTAAGTGGAAATAACCACCAAAATAGCAGCCTCGGCATGCAGAAAAAGGACAGGATGACACTTGCACTAGTAAACAACTTCATGCCTAAATTCGAGCAATGAACATCAGGGTGTCCATAACGTGGGTAGAAGAAAAACTTAACTGGAGGTTTATTGCTTCTGCTTTATTACCAGTTCTCACTTGGCAAAAAACTCAGCCGAAAAACGTAGCCTAACCATGCAAAATATAAGGATGTTTAAAGAATACTGAAAAGCTAAGCTTAACCAAATACTCAGCTATTAACCACATCATCGCCGTGGGTGAACACACAAGCGGACGGTCGAATATTTGAAAACCTCTCACCCTGAATGGTCCTTTGGAAGGAGTAATCCTATGTAGCCAAAGCTATCTTTGCACCCTAAAGCTTTGAAGCACAGTTAATGGCATTCAGAATGAAGCGAATGATTGTCCCAGGACAAAAATGCCTTAAAACTGCCAAACAACGACAACCTGTTGTCAGCATAGCCACGATGTGTCCATTATCCCCCCAGTAAGGCGTTTATATAGGCATTCTGTGTGTTGTAAATAGCCTTAGCTTGATTTGCTTGAAGCAAAACTGAAGAAAAGTGAAGGAAAGTGGATAGCATTAACATGCGCTACTCTTGTTGCTAACCATGTTATATAGTTTGGTGTAAATCCCAACCTAGGCCGAAGTATGAGAATACAGCGCGGATTATACGATCATATATTTGTTCCGTATAACTAGGGGGTCAAGCAACTCCAATGGTATAGATCGACTCCTCGAACCGAGTACATTTCTATATTCAATAGAAAAGTAATTATTGGCAGACAACGTGAGTGAGACTGAGTGGATGATCTACGCATCTCGACATCCGACAAAACGTTCTTCGCTCTCTTCATGTTTCTGGCAATGAGCTATGGTGAATCATTAGAGTTTAATTACGGAACGTTCTTCACCGATAATTGGACGGAGTCTTGATAGAATGCCCATATTAGATAGTATCTTCTGCATTCATTATCGAACACCAAAATTTATGTGCACGTGGGGGTGACACGAATGCAGAGCAAAATGGACTGCTCAGAGAATGTCATAAAAGCTTCCGATCCCTTTCTTGAACAGAGAAACCAACGTCATTTGATACTGACTAAGGGAGACATTTACGAACATCAATACTAGAGGAAGTCATCATCATCATCAGTGGTTCACACTGATGCTTAACTGCCACAAAACCACGAAGAACAAAGAAAAAAAAAACTTATATAGGGAAGAAAGAAGAAAACAGGAGGGGAGGGGAAGTGGACCTAACTACTAAAAATAGCTACGTCTATATTCAAACATACATCAAGGCGCCTACACCTTGCAAACAAACAACCGAGCTGTAAGTGAAAGTAAGGCGTCATCAGCAAGACAGCTTCCTTACGGCTTTCACTGCCCCGCATCATTAAGTGCACTCACTTCACAGACAACTCGGCAAACAACGACAACATTCACGCCACTGAGCTCGATTAGCCGCCATCTCACCTAACGTCTCAAGCCACCGACTCTGTGAGTCGCGAGGGCCCCCGGGAGACGAACCCGACCTACAGTGACCAACCCCTTCGTGAACGATTTCATTTGTCTACGCCAGGTCATCATCTGTCCACCTCGCACTTGCGCCAGTCGGCCGCAGCGTCGGCAAACAGTGCTCGGTGTGGCAAACGACTAGCTGGCATCCTTAGTACATGACCCAACCATCTAAGTCTGTGCAAATGTAGCGACTGAACAAAAGAACTCGTTTGACAATCAGTGCCAAACACCCGCTTCCTAACCTCCTCGTTGCTTACTCGCTGGTGCCACCCGATACGAGCGATTGAACGCAGACATCGGTGGTCAAATACCTGGAGACGGTTCACGTCCTCTACCCTGAGCGGCCAGGTTTCGCTGCCGTAAAGTAATACAGCCCTCACTGTTGTCTGATATACGCGACCCTTAAGCTTCAGAGAAATACCTCTGTCGCCATAGGTGTCTCAGATTAGCGAACACCGCCCTAGCCTTGGAAATACGCGCTTCTATTTCATTCCCTACACCTCCCGCCACCGCTGATGCAGCTTCCCAGGTATACAAACCGGTCAACAACCTCCATGACTTCATTATCTAACATTAAATCTACGTAATCACAACAATCTTGCAGAAGCACTTTGCATTTTGAGGCTGCAAAGCGCATTCCGAAGTACTTAGCAGAACGCGAAATAGCGTCCAGTGTTGTTTGTACAGTATGTTCACATACTTGGTCGGTACACCCCTACGTTTAAGCGACTCTAAAAGTGTAGATCGATCCACCGAATCAAACGCACCTTTATAGTCGAGAAATACGGCGATTGTTGGCCGGCGGTACACATGACGCTGCTCCAAATTTGACGAAGGGTAAAAATGTGATCTATACAACCCCGCCCAGGGCGAAACCCTGCCTGTTCTTCCCTAATGTTTACTTCCCGAACTGCAGTGAGTCGACGAAGTATAATTGATGCTAGAACCCTTGAAATGACTGGGGTCAAACTAATCCCTCTATGGTTTTCGCAAGAGCCCCGGGCTCCTTTCTTAAATATGGGAACTATTATCGAGTGACCCAGCACGGAGGGATGGTCTCCGTCGTCCACACAAGTTGAAACAACTGAGTCAATGCCTCTACTAACGCCTCTCCACCTTCTTTGAAAAGTGCCGGCACGAGATCATCTGGGCCAGCAGCCCTATTACGATTAAGAGCCGAAAGGCAATTGCGAACCTCAGTCTCAGTGGGTGGTTCCAAATCTACCGACCAGGGTGCTACATCACAAGTTTGTGGCGGCAACACAATAGAAGCAGGAGGCCAACTAAATTGACCCTCAAAGTGTTCCGCCCAACGCTCTAACCTTCTGGACTTATTACAGATTAGTGTGCCATCTGTCTCGCTGATAGCTTCACTGACAGACGGTCGCCTGGGACCAGTGGCACGGATCAGCTTAAAGAGTTTGCCGGTGTTCCCTGAGGCAAAAGCGGTTTCCATTTCCTTAACTTTTTCCACTAACCAAGCCTCACGATCAGCCTTTAGACTACGTTTCAGTTTCCTACGGATATCTCTTCTAGACTTGTTATGTGAAAGTCTTGATTAAGGTTTCACACACTTTCTGGGAAATGCTGGCACATCAGGCAGTGGAATTGTTCAAAAAGCGATTGCATTATAACTTTCATATTCTGCTGCGTTAACATATATATATAATAACATGTAATATACACAATACAGTATATAATGTATAGTATATAGACATATATTACTGATGGGTAGCCAGGGATCGGATTAGGTCCAAGCTACCAGTAGCTTTATCTCCTACGGAGATAATCGGGCGACTTATTATTACTCACAAGCAAAAGTGGTTGAGAGTTCACATATGATAATTTGGTCATGCCCAGTGTGAGGTCAATGGCGCAGTGGTCAACATGGTTGTCTCATGAAAATGTGACCGGAGTTCTAATCCAGACCGTGGCAAGGATGTGCACTACTGACGAGCTCTAACAAGAGCAAAACTCGAGGCAAGGAAATCTTTCCGTAAGATTTTGGCCGGAAAGTCTACCTGAATGCGAAAGCTGTGTTCAAATGCGCGTGATGTTCAACTAGAAATGTAAATATGCATACATACATGAATATACAGTTACGTGGAGTATATGGATCAATTTGTTAATGCACAAGAAACGGCGAACAGCTTGTTTACCACCGAAATCACGTATGACGCGCTGTTGTTAACAGGAATTTGCGGATCTAATTGGATATATGTGTGATCAATTGAAGAATCTGTCTCTCACGTTTATATGCAAAATTGGTACACATTTCGAATCAATTTGTGGCAGCACCCATTCGTCAGCGATGTTGTCTTAAACAGGAACACTATCAAGCCGTCCCAAAAACTGGGAGAAATGAGTCAGATGTTGCTTCCAAAAAGCCAGATAAGGGCACTAGCGTGGTCATCATGAGTAACGATGATTAAGTGACAAAAATGAATACCGCCTTGGAAGATCAACGAGAGTTTAAGGAGGATTAAACGATTGAAAATACATACAAACATATTGCTGGAAAAACAAATAGCGAGGCAACTCCAGATACTGCTGATGCACGGCCATATATCTGAAAATCAATATAGGCATATGAAGCCAAGCGGCACAGAAACACCACGAATGAGAGGTGCACCAAAAATACACAAGAATGGAGCACCCTGCGACCAATTTTGTGCATGAAAAATTTAGCACATCATATTGTTGATCGACGGCTAGCTGGCATTCTGTACCCCATTCGCAAGATGCTATCCCTCGAGTGTTTAAGAGATTCTTTTGAACTAGCAGAGACATTAGAATGCTTGTCGGTGAGTTCTCAGGATATGAATTCGATTGAAATTGATTCCCTTTGTGAGACAGTTGCGTTTTTGTAATCTTATTTCTAGCCAGAACTGGTATAAGTATTACACCTGAGTATCTCAAGGATCTCATCTTACTGTATACAGAAAACATTAGGTTCAATTTTGAAAGACATTCTTATAGACATATAGACGGAGTGGTAATGGATAGTCAGTTGGGCCCAAAACCAGGTGGCATCATTTTAAGAATGACCGAACGACAAGTCCCAGATAATGTTGCCAAAGCTGTATTGTACAAACGGTATGTCGATGATATTCTGGTTTTTGTGAATACTGATCATTTTGGTTTGTCTGTTAACTCGCTTAGCTCTACTCCCCTGAACTTATCCTTGTCTCATGAAAGTGAATCAAACGGCAGTTTAGCTTTCTTAGATGTACTCATCACTAGGCGTGAGGATGGGACATTACAGCGATCGGTCCATCGCAAAGCAACATGGGGCAGGACAATATCTTCAGTTCTCCAGCTTTTCCCGGTAGCATACAAGCGTGGTTTGGTTAAAACCCTATTTCATAGGGCCAGGTGTATTTGCACCCCTGATAAGCTGCAGATGGAACAAGAAATGCTGAGAAAAACGTTACTGGCAAACGGATATCCTGAAAAGTTCATAGACATTCACAGCATGATGAACAAGTGCAATGAGCCAGTTCAAACAGCTCGAAAGAAGGATATATTTCTGTTTCTGCTAATTCAAAGGGGATCATCTGACAAACGACATCAGGCCAAATTGAAGTCTGCCCTATCCCGTACGTATGCCAGCTGCCCAATTACGCCTGGTTCAAACCACCAAAGGACCCGTTCTACACAATCGCGAACGCAGTTTGTCTGACCATTCTGTCTCTCACGTTGTCTATCAGTTCACTTGCAGTTGCGGTGACGTTTACATAGGCAGAACAGACCGACAGCTATCTCAGCGAGTGGCAGAACACGTCCCGAACTGGTTAAAACAACTCATGACACAACAATCTGAAACCGGTGAATCCGTTGCTCGAAATCCCGCATCATCGATTGCTAGACACCTCATGATAACAGGTCACCAAGTTGACCCACTTAACTCATTCAAAATATTGTTACGCAATCAAAACCCGAAGCCACTTACCTTTAGCAAACATATGTTGAGCAAGATTCACCGGCCGACGCTGTATGTCCAGAAGTGGTTGAAGCAATCCATCGGGTTGCTGTGTTGCTGCTGACACTACTTAATCTAAATGTTTGCGTGTCCATACCCTATCAATCTCTATTTGTGTGTCATATATAACTCGCATGTTTTACGTTTGCGACTGATGAGAGTAAACGAAATGTTAACATATCGCAACATGTCTTCTTTCTGCATTGATGAAGTTGTTAAAGGGAACCAGTGTTTCAAGCTGTAATTGAGACCGTATTTGATCACAAGAAAAGGTTCTCATTATCATGGATAGCTCATATATGCAGCAACAGCAGCAGCAGCAGCAGTAGCCCATACACAGAATAAGAATGATGGAGCTCCTACAAACAAGGAAAACAATCACATTGCACAAAAATTACCTTCTTCAATCGTATAGTCTCTGGTAAATCCACAAGGATAGCGTCAGCAAAACGTAACAGGTCATCGATGAGGCTGATCGACAGCATACTTTCCACTACGGCAGCGTCATTAGGGCAGGCCGGTTGATCACATGTAAGGATCAGCTCAGTAGCGCGTTCGCGCCAGGAGATGAGTTGCGCTTGCATTTGGTCGAGCTCGAGCAGTTCCGGTAAAAAATGCCGAAAGTCGGCGGCAATTCGCATCCAGCTATCAAACTCAGCCAGAGAAAACTGAAATCGAATAGAGATGTGAAGTGGCATACAGTACACTGTGTTGATCGAATATGCACGCAGGTAAAGGAATTGTTTAGTGACTAAAAACAAGCTAGTATGATTGCGGTTTCACGTTCGTGTTTAATTTTATCCAGCTCAATTCAAGAAGACATAATGAATTAGCGTTGCCCATTCAGATTTGACAACCTAATAATGGAGTAGCAAACAATACATGCGCGCCAATTACAAACACTGCTGATGACATCCAACCAATTAGCAAAACTGCAGCCTCGAGTGGATTTCGCGGTGAGCCAGCTGAAAGTGTGAGCTGGGTTTGAAGATGACGGACAAAAGCCAGTGTGTAGCATGCAAAATCAATTAGCAGTCAACATCTATAGGCTGCAACTGTCCAAATACAATTTTACAGTTGCATATAAACATTCACAACATCCGCGGGACAATTCAAAGTTGGTTTTATTAACGAACATTAAATATAACTCGAACCAAATGACACTAGCCTACTGGCGAACGCGAATCAAAATTAAACGACAGATTAACCGAGCTCTTTGAACACGTTTGCTCGGACCCAAAATACAAATTTATCGGCATGCGAACATCCTCAGAATGGGAATTTCTACAGTTAGGTTCTAACTTGTGGAGAATGTGGTGTACCTCAGATTATGGCGGTTAGCTTGAAGAATTACGCATCAACCTGACATCCTAAAAAAATTTTAGTTTCGCGAAAATTACGCGACATATTCCAAGACAATCGTCAAGTCAATCAACTCTAGAGAGAAGAGGTCGGCCGGGCTCGGACCCGGAACACTGAATTTAGGAGTCTTCCACAAAGAGCCACATTTTCCAAGCAGAAAGGGGCTACTGAATAGATTTCATAATCAAAGTTTATGCATCTAAAATCACCTTTTCCAACCCCAGCACTTCCTGAACCACACCGTCGTTAAGTCAATGAATGCTTCTGTAAGCTAACATCATATGTGCATACTAATATTCAATAAAACTCACTTGAGAATGTGCAAATCGCAAACATAAATGTCGATATATGCTGGGCATGAAATTGGCGAAAGCAGTGACTAGTATTGAATAGTTTGCGCCACGAAGTTTCAAGCTTTCAACCTGTTACAATCAACCGTTATGAGCCGTGGCTCGCAGCTTAAAATTATGTATCGTAGCAACGCCAGTTGAGCAACAAGGATATCAGACAATGGACCGCGAAGGACAGCAAGCTTCTCAATACTCAGTGAAATCTCCTGTCATCCATTTAAGAGATCCGTGGTTGACTGGGAAAGGTAGCTCGGAGGCCAAGCAATGGCTTTGATATCAGAAAATGAAACAACTAATGCCCATGTTTGCCTACAACTGTATCAGTCCGCCCCTACTCAATTAGAGCTGTAAAGACCTGTATCACTCTAGGTTGCAGAATTCGTCACACATGACACAGAATTGCAATAAGTTGTATTTGTACAAAGAATTCCCCATACTGCTAAGTTGGTAATGTGTTTTATATCATTAATATTGGTGCAATATTGTGTAGCATTGAGTCGCCTGTAGCCGTTTCCTCACCAAACCAAAGTGTGAGAGAAGCCGTGTATGTTTCAAAAACAGCCCATACCACTTGGATGCTTATCAAAATTTATAACTAGCCGAATTTGTTCTACCAAAGCTATGAAAGTGGAAATTCGGGATGGATGCAACAATCCTCGTAGACACAGCGAATGGGAAAAATAAGTCAAGCTAAAGCGATAATCAATCAGTGCGAGCATTTGGAACAGAAATCACTATCGCAATCAACATAATCACCACTATCACCACCATCATGACACACTGATGATTAGCCATCATACAAACATGAGGAAATATACAAGCCCTACCCAAGGGGCAGAAGAAAGGAAAACCTAGGTTTAGATTCGAATATTTCACATCAAGATGTCTAAATCAGGCAAACATCTAAGCAGGACGGCGTTTACTGCCTACGTCATTAAGTGCGCTTATTTCGCAGCTAACTTGGCCACACAGCGAAAATGTTCATGTTGCTGAGCCTGATTAACCACTAGTTCACTTAACGTCTCCAGCCGATGACTTAGTCAGTCACTACACACTCAGTCAGGGAGACCAACTGGACCTGCGGTGATCAAACCTCTGGTGGATAACTTTAATTCTCTGTCAGGCCATCATCCACCTGTGAATGAGATACTGAAAGAATGACCAAACCGATACAGGAAGCACTCGTAAGAACCAGAGTCGAACTCACGACTGTTCGATTGAACGTCAAGAGTCGTTACCACTAAACAATCACGGACTCATGCATCCACTATAAACAAATACGCCATAAGATGGATATTATCAATTCGTTACCTTGCAGACAGTAGTAGCATTGAGCTTATTGTCATTAATTACTGATGGCTGAGAAAGCTCCGTTGGCGCAACCCTTGAGGACATTGGTTGGTCAAGTGTTTCTGGTACGACTTCTCTACCCTTTTGTACTCTCCTAGGGCTGGATATAGGTGATCCCTCAATAGACTGTTTCTCCGACTTCATTTGTTTTGGAGATGCAAGTATTTTTTGACTGCTGTCCGAGGCCGTTGCTATTTCATCATCTTGTACCTCCTCCGAGTACGAATCCTCACTGGTTACACTGCTCTCCGATTCGGTATCACTCGGTTGTGGTTTCACAGTACAAGCGTCTGAGGAAAGATTCGAGTCCTTGGCACATGCAAGCCGATAACTATGAAGAATATCACGTGCTATGGCGGAGCATTCCTCGAGCGTGCGTACTAAACGAGTCAATTTGTCCATGTCTGAGTGGGGATATTTTCGATGATGGCCAATACTGACAAGCTCCTAGAAAAGAACAGTGGGGCAGACAGTTTCGAGAAAGTAAATTCACGGTGGTATGTAAAACACATGTCAAAGTAAGAAAAAATTGAGAAGGAAAATGCACATCCAAGTGACGGAAATGAATTCATTATTTTTAAAAAGATGGCCGAATATGGCATCGGCATCGTTTTTTTGGAGGGGGGAGCGTAGAAGAGAAGGAGGCAGGTTGTAGAATACGCAAGATGCTAACCACACCCACAAAAAGAACCACACCTAAGACTGGCGACATCCGTAGGGACAAGCAATAGGAATGTCCTAAAGCACGAAAAGAAGAATACCAACATTCCCATTAGTATCTGGGAAGCTGTGATGATATATCGCAGAACAAAATGAGCCAGAAGTGGAAGAAAGTGAGGTGACAGCAGTGTAATTCTTGCGCAAGGCGGATTATAATCGAAGCGAAAGTTACCGCTTCATAATTGAATAGAACGACTACATCAAGCACTGCGGTGTTACGAAACCAGCCTATTAGATAAACACGAGAATGATAAAACAGTGAATGCATCCGCTTTTGTTCCACCTTTCCTGAGTCAGACGTGATCAAGTCAAAACAGTCAAACAGCTTCAGCTTACATAAGGACGAATTAAAATCTGCAGCTACATCTTAGACAAAAGAAACCGTCGTATTTTGCCCTACCGGCTAAGTTTGAAGGGATAGTTGCACTAGTGTTAGTGTTGTAATGATGTAAAACTTGGGAGCAAGTCTGACGTGCACATGGTGTCATGAGACAGTGGCTTGCTTGTGTCGATCGCGGAGGTGAATATGTGTCAATGTGATCGTTGCGTAGCCAATGCATTAATTGTTCATAACGAAGCATGAGGCGTGGGAAACACCTAATTGCATCTGGACAATGATGGATAGCCGCTTATCAGTGCAGAAAATAAAAAGCAACACTTCAATTACAGAGATCCACTGACGAACAGATAAGTCGATCCGAAATTATAAACAAAGCAAAGCTCCGGAAGAAAAAAGAAAAAGACAAAATTGAACGTTTCAGCCGAAAGTGGAATGATTTTGATGACATGTAAATAGGAGAAAACATGGGTGTTTAAAGCATGATTTGGATTTGGGAGCGCACGATTTGGCTAATCGAAGAGTTTTATGTGTGTCTGATAAATTTAATATAGTCAGGCAAAAGGCTATATCTGTATATAGCAAGAATGTTTTCTGATAACAGTTTGGATGCAACGGACTACACGGAATATTATTGGAGCGACAAGCGGAAGTATATCCAGCAACGAAGAGGAAAACATCATTGTCATTATCGGTCATTGTTATTCAATAACGAGGAAGATTTCAGTGTTTCGACAAAACAAGGCAGACCTTACCAAAAGATAGGCATAAGAGAAGCAAGTTGTCGTAATGGTGTAATCTGCACTGAGTCCTTAGGCGAAGTGAGAATTTTTGTAGGGTTATGATAAATATTGTTTATGAAAACCGATGCTGCCTTCTCCGTCGTAGCGGACTAGAACACTGGAAAAAAATCTTTGGGGATTGGATTAGCTGGAGGTTTATGGGGAAAATTAGCAGAACAATGTGAATAGGTTGAACCAAAAGGGTTAGCAAGATTGCTGCATTTAAAATTGAAAGCTTTTCGGTAGGCCTGTTGTACTCTAGCAACTGAAAATCACAGGTTAGATTGTATACAACAAGATACAAAACTGCGTCCACGATAAATGACATAGGTGCTCTCGAGTTTCTCGTGTTTGATACCCGTAAAAATGTCTCATTCGTAAGATCGGTCGAGAAAAGTGCCCTTAAGACCCCAGGCAGACTCGTTTAAGCTCTGTTCAATACCTCGGAAATTGACCCTGCCCGAACTATCATTCCACGGCGTAAAATGTCACCGGTAAATCGACCAACTATCAGCTGCAATGAGCTATCCTGGAAAATCCGACAGTGACGACTAATTAACCTGACCATGAAAATAATCAGGAGAAAGGCGCCGGTGTCACAACATACTAGATTAAGCGGGAGAAAAAGTTCGAACAACCAAAAGCTTAGTAAAAATTGTAGTGCATTTGCGGTACTACCATTCACATTGACTGCAAGATGCACTGTGACAGAAAAGGCCACGATGAGAGAGTTAGCGTACACAATGATGTTTTTAGACATCCCATAACACAAAAGCACTGTAACTAACCTGTAAATCAGACAAACTGGACAGCTCCGGATGTTTCATCTTACGTTCAGAGCTGCATGGCTCTAATTTTGGGCCTGTAAAATGAAGGGGAAAGGAGGTGAATGCACAGTCGTACGCAGGTAAATTGATTGTAAACAACCAGTAGTGAAATTGTCTATTGTGCAAAATTTCCGACAGGAGAACCCAGCGCCAGACTGACGGAGCCAAAGCGTATTCACATCGTCAAGTGAAACATAGGATCAAGACCAGAACAATAACGTCACGACATCGTCGCAACAGCTATTGAGGTTAAATTTTCGGTGACACAATAACTGCAACAGCAGGATGCAAACATCTGCATATGTCTTACAAACAATATTTCACCATTTCGTTTGATTTTTTTTGACCTGGTACAAGGTAGGACTGACAGTAACATATCGACGGTAGAAGTACACGAGGCGGTAGTTACTAGTCGAATGAGCCACCAGTTATCCGAAACAAAAGTCTCAACAGGGCCCTGAAGGTTGCCTAAGAAGCGAATCAGTTGAAGTGAGGGGAAGCATTCAAAGTGATTGTGCAATGTAACCTTGTACGAATATTAACAAGCGCTTACAATTACATATGAGATAAAGGGGTCAGTCAGTTCTCAAAACAAAAACGGAACGAGAGTGAAGAATGTAACTAATCGATCGCACAGACTGTCATCAACCTTCAGACACATTGGCATGGTCAGCCCATAGTGCACACATGAAATGACATATCCCACATAAGACCAGACTATCGGATGGTCAATGCATACTGAGGTGTGCATGTGTGAGCCGTATTGCAAGTGTGGGATCAACGCAGAGTTCTCCATCAACAGGACGGAAAATAGGCCTCATTTCGGCTTCCAATATAAACTGACTTTACATAGTACTGCGTCATACACAGTAACCAACTGGGCAATTCATTTTTGCTTTCTTTTGCTTCCTCGTCAGAAGGAGTACACATACCGGACGACTTGATCGCAGCCCAACACTAGTTAAGCATCGTCATACCGTGTGTGAGGACGTCAGAAGATTGACAAGCTCACAAACGGTAGGACCAGAAACAAAAGGATGCAACTACATTAGCCTCAGAAAGCGCCTGTTTTCGACCCTAGTGATTACCTCAGGTCGCTCACTTCCACAACTTTCACGGCGGCGGCGTTTGAAATTAGCATACTTCTCGAAACGTGTTGTCTTCTGAGGAATAAATTACCTGTTAACAATAAACACATGTATCCAACTTCACCACTTTTTCGTAAGCCACTGATCGACAGCTTGCTAAAACTGATTGATATAAATTGAACATTACTCACATTTGATCACATCTTTTGCATGCAGATATACTTGCTATGGAATCTCATTAGGAGAAAAGCCAGAAATTCCACCCGATTAAGAAAGCAGGGAACAAGTCTGAGTGTTAGTTACCTTACCTCACTAAAACTCCATATCAATTATTAATTATCAATGCATCCCTTGGCAAACCTAATGAATTCCATAATTTCCAGTTGATTGAGAGGTACTAGTTGTGGTAGTATGAAGAAATAACTGTGTTTCTTCTTAAGCTGATCGGATAGTCAAAACATTATCCATAAAAAGTGTGGCTGGGTGTTTAGACATAACAGTTCGGTTGTAGCTGACGTGACGTCAATGGCACATAAGTTATAAAAAGGTGGAGAGGAGTTCAAATCCCGGTCGAGACAAGGATACAAACTGTTAACCAGCCTTAACGGGAGCGAAACTCACGTTCAGCGTTTACAGCTGACTGGAAAGTTTATGCAACTGCAAAAGCTGTGATCAACTGTAAGCATTGTCTAACCTATAACATCATGTGTTACATTGAAGCCGAATAGTTTTGGTGACAAATCCATATTGGACGAGATCAAAAGTGTATCGAAACACAGACAACTCTGTAAACTTGTAGAGCATAGATTGTGCAGACGTTCAGCAGCGCGGTTGCGATTAGGACGTTTCACTCTTTTGTAACGGGCTGAACATAACATTATGACTAAAAATTGACAGTTATCTCGTCGATTAACAATTTAATACCGCTATCAGTTTCGCAGTTGATCCACAAAACAGTGGGGTAGGATATTATAAAACCCATATGCAAATATTGAGCCGGCATTTTAAACATACATCCACACACAATAACAGTTGAAATAAAGTACGCATTGAGAATAAGCTACAAATGAGTACAGACTCGCAATCCACAACCAGTTTCAGCGTTAATTAAACCCATCAGACGATAGCAGTAGCAAGGTCGCTAGTCAACCATCGTTTTATTGATCAATTACCTTGGTTACTCGGTCATTGATACGATGACTATTGTTCAGAATGCGCCAACACATCAGTGTATGTTGAACTCTATTGAAGGAGTATAGCACAAATGGCAGTTCTAGCTAAAAACATTATGAAATATCATGTGTAAGTTGATTCTGTTACAAAGACAAAAGACTGCGTGAACGTTTAAATTGAGCCTATTAAGAACAGCATTCAAGACTAAAAGATGTCAAGTAAACCGCAACCAGAGTAAGGACAAGATCAGTATACTTAAGGGGATTCATGAGATCCCCAATACCCATAGGAGGGGGGGCGATAACTGGCTAACGGGAAGACTATGGATATAGATATACTACGGGTTTAAATTCATTTAACGTATGCAATTAAGTCCTTGACACATATGAAAGTACTTATGACATGATTTGGACAGAACTCAAACCTGTGGGGACGAGGCGATTCTTGCTCCCAGCACCAAAATGTCAGATGTCTGAAGCTAATGGAACGTACAATTTAATCCAAATCACGATCGTCTTTTCTTGGATGTACACCGTACTCTTGCTATGATACAGGAGATCGGTTTATGCTCATTTAAACTGGGATAGTCCTTAGATGAACCAACCATTAACACTTTTATTGATGTATTAACAATCTACCAAATACGGGAGATATTTAAGAAGCATCTTTGCAGTAAATATGTCGGATGGAAAGGGTGATGTCTGTAAAAAGTAGTAATCAACAATCACAGGGAACCAGACAGCCAAGAAGACATAGAAAGATCAAAAAGGCGATTGGAGCAATCTAATTTGCGGCTCAACTGTGCATAACCCTCTAATCGGCTTACGTCATCACAGCAAAACCCAAAGATAAACAGTTACATTTTAAAACGATTGCGTAACCTCCCCGGCTTCTTACCACCCAACCCACAGGCATCACTCATACTGAGCCAAAAGCGACAAAATTGTCGAAAAACCACATTAATGTACTGGCTCGAATTAAGTGCTTTTTCGTTGTTCCACGAAGACTGGTTCAGTTCACACGCAGTAACATGATGACAAACCCATGAAAGGGCTAAATCGTCAAATTATTCGCTCCATAGGACTAAAAGGCGGTTTAGAACACACTGCGTAACTACCGATACTTTTAGGGACTGAATATTTTCACATGCAGTATTTGTAAGTCGTGAAACAGAGATGTCCCTGCTGCAAAGCTTTTTTACTCCGTACCATACTACTGCTAAACATTAAGTAGATGAAAATGCACAATATATCGTGTCCGCTCAACGTGTTTGGTCAGTCCGAATTTCTTAACACTGTGGACACGGAAACATGGTCCAATTGAAGTAGGCATATGGAAAGTGGGCATCAGGTCGACATGCTAGTAAGTTGCTTGCACTTTCTAGATGTGATGTACCGTCACAGGACTGAAATGACTCTGTGCTTACTTCCACTCCTTTCGGGACGGACAAACCCTATCGTCTACTGAGCATTGTGAATTCATTCATGACTTACGAATGTCAACTCACTGCTTGTCACGATGTGACTTGTTTGCAAGTGAGTGCTCAATCTGGGTGGTCTGATGGCAACTGTTGGACCAGGGTTTAGCGTTTAAATACATGGACATTTGAGCTTTTTTTATAGTAGAATGTTCCTGGTCTCCTGGTTGGGATCCAAATGATATTGAACGCCTTTCGTCGAGGACGCAGTCTGATAAGGCTCTCATATTGAGAAACCAACGATATGTACCAGTATGTATTTTTATTTTCTTTACAGCTTTCTCTTTAGTTCATCGTGCATAATCATTTATTTTCATTATTTGCTGTGACACGTTTGGCGCTTTATACAGTTGATCGTAGTAAAGTTATATTTTATAGGTACAGGCGCGTCAGAGTAATCGTAGATGTAGAGTGGCTAATGGTAATCGGAACTAACTCAAACAATAGAGATGTCCATTATGACTTCAGTGGTCATAACCCGAGTAAGAACCTGGGCATGGAATTTATGTAGTTTTGTTGCACATATTTAACATGGAACACATCGCACTTAGATTATGCGGATTTGCAGTGTTGATTAGCTCGGCATGATGTGTCGGACTTTGCCATGTCAGAGGTAAGATAGGTCTATAGTAACCTCAACTGAGCCTCACGCAAGCAGGGAGAAGATAGAAGATTTCATACTTTTAGCGAACATCAGTCAAAGTTGTGTATTCCGCACATCACATGTGGGGTTGCAATATTCGGTGTACTCTATAAATTCGTGTCTCTAATGCCAAGACACCCCAGACAGACTGGGAAGATAGAAAGGGATGATAAACGAGATTTTAGCACGCACCACAATTCCAAGGTGTACAACCATGCCTCGGCTGGTCGATGCAGTAGCCAATGCGCATAGGCGTACATACAAATTGACAAAAACGAGACATCTGCTTGGGTCAGTCGGATTTAAGTGGTAGCTTGCAGGCTTGCAGGCATAAACGAAGCCGCAAAGTTGGAAACAATCACTGAACTACCGAAGCAGAGCAAATAAGCTAGCAACACCTACCTTCAAATTGTGGTGTGAATATTCACGGTTGTACTTGAGCTGAGATATTGTTAGGGCATTCAAACACAAACAGTGGAACGATCAAGGTTTTCAACCAAGGCCTTCGGCTCAAAGGCTCCGGGGGTCAATGGCAGTGTGCTAAAATATGCACCGTTCAACAGACACGTCGGCAAACTTCGTCACCGCCGTCAACGTGTTTCCACCGAACACCGCTAACGTGTCGGAGACACCGATGGCCGAAAACAGATACCCTGTGATCATCCTCCACGAGGATGGAACGTTTCGCCGCCGTACTATAAGACTGCTGTTACAGTGGCAGCATACACTCGGCCAAGAACGGCGTACATTGGTAAACACCATCCGTGCCCTATCTATGCGATCTGTGATTTCATCATACACTCTGCAATGCCAGTGAAGTTCCCAAGTTTCATGAACTTCTCCATAATCTTCGACGGCTCACCACTAAGGGTGAGTGCGAGCGCAAAATGCTGTCAAACTTGCAGCAGTACCTGGCACTTATTAGGTGCAAAAATCGAACCCAACAAACAAACTGAGGCCTATAGCTTGTCCGAGGTGTTCTGGGCTCCTTATAAACCCTAACAGATTGCAGCAATATCTTTTCTGCATGTCCTAGGTCTCGAAGTCGAACGGCTGGGAGCAGACTCAAGCTATCATGTTTGCAGTCTGTCAAGATGTACCTTAAGATCTCGTCCACCATAAGGCTAAACAGAAAAGAAGCTGGACAACCTTGTCGCACTCCATTCAAGATACCAACAGTCGGCGATAGACTGCCATAAACTTTAACCCGGCCCTAGATCTGGTCATCATCATCAGTGGTTCACATTGATGTTTAACTGCCACGAAACCGTGAAGAAAAAGAAAAGCAAATCCTCTATAGAAAGGGAGAGAAAAAATAACGGGAAGGAAACGGATATAAGAGACTTAACTACTAAAAATAGCTACGTCTATATTCAAACATTCAACATCAAGGCGCCTACACCTTGCAAACAAACAACCGAGCTGTAAGTGAAAGTAAGGCGTCATCAGCAAGACAGCTTCCTTACGGCTTTCACTGCCCCGCGTCATTAAGTGCACTCACTTCACAGACAACTCGGACAAACAACGACAACATTCACGCCACTGAGCTCGATTAGCCGCCATCTCACCTAACGTCTCAAGCCACCGACTCTGTGAGTCGCGAGGGCCCCAGCCCGGGAGACGAACCCGATCCTACAGTGACCAACCCCTTCGTGAACGATTTCATTTGTCTACGCCAGGTCATCATCTGTCCACCTCGCACCTTGCGCCAGTCGGCCGCAGCGTCGGCAAAGAGTGCTCGGTGTGGCAGAACGACTAGCTGGCATCCTTAGTACATGACCTAACCATCTAAGTCTGCAAATGTAAGGACTGAACAAAAGAACTCGTTTGACAATCAGTGCCAAACACCCGCTTCCTAACCTCCTCGTTGCTTACTCGCTGGTGCCACCCGATACGAGCGATCGAACGCAGACATCGGTGGTCTCTTACCTGAGCGGCCACGTTTCGCTGCCGTAAAGTAATACAGCCCTCACTGTTGTCTGATATACGCGACCCTTAAGCTTCAGAGAAATACCTCTCTGTCGCCATAGGTGTCTCAGATTAGCGAACACCGCCCTAGCCTTGGAAATACGCGCTTCTATTTCATTTCCTACACCTCCGCCGCCGCCACTGATGCAGCTTCCCAGGTATACAAACCGGTCGACAATCTCCATGACTAGGTCTGATGGAAAATTGCTTCCAAGATGTTGCACTTCACGGACGCACTCATCCTTGATAGATAGCCCCAGAATGCAGCTCTGCCAAATGAATCATTCCCCCTTGGTGTCCAAAAAGACAATAACTGTTAGCCAGAACGAACTTGGTACCTACCAGTGCAACACTGAAATCCACGCGGATGCTCCAGACTGACTTACAATCATGAAAATAGTCAGGCTACCGATAGCTGATGGCCATGTGGGCAATCTGTGTCCACAGTTGACTCGGCGATAGAGGCCACCGAGAGGCGCACGGACATCTGGAACGTCGAAAATTAGTACTTGCCAGAAACAGACCGTTATCAGCACAGAGCTGCAACAAACGTTCACCGTTATCTGTTCGACGAGTACCGTGAAGAGTGTGGGCCACCTAAGTCACGCTCGTCAGCGCTTAGTCTGCCTACTTGAGCGTTCAAGTCTCCAGCCAGTACTACAATGTCCGTGCGCCGCGCGGTGTGTAGAAGGTTAGTGAGCTGGTGATAAAAATCATTTTTGACTGCGTCTGGACTACAGTCTGTGGGGTATGCGCAGCGTTTTTGATAAGCGCCCCTCTCTCCGTGTTTGACAACTCAAAGAAAACTGTTGACGGATATCCAATCAGGCAGCGCCTTCTTCGGGCATGTGCTTAGGGCAATTGTAACGCCGGCTTGATCAACAATGTGAACCATAGGACCTCCAGAAAAGCGCACACTGTGCACGTATAGCGAGATGGACAACCTAGATGGAAGTTGTAGCACTGAGCTAGAATCACGAAGCTGTTTTTCAGCAAGACAACAGACATCAACGGCGAGGGTCTTCAAAGCATATGCAAGAGCTGGCCGTTGGCCTATTCGCATACGTGCTCAAACACTGAAGGTGGTATGCCTAAATTGTGTTCTGGGAACGAGTAGGGGTTTGGGTCCGTCACGCGAAGATATCGTCTTGGCGCTTGGCAAATTCTTTTCTGGCCACAGATTTGTTGCGAATAGCAAATGAGGCAAGTCTCTGGTGTGTCTGAAAACAAGATCAGGGAATCACAAAGTAAAGAGGTGTTTAACGAACGAGGAGCAACTGAGACTGATTGATTTGGTGCGGAAGTATGTGACATCGGAGTAAAGCCCGCAACTGACTTCTCGGCCGAATGGGTAAGAGTGGAGAATAAGACAAAATTCATAATCAATACACGTTCAAAAGTTCGTAGTTGTGGGGGCGGAATACTTTTCCGTTGCCCAGGTTGTAGGAGAAGGTTTGTTTGAGGGACCTCAACCAGCGCTTATGATTCGAAAGAAACCCAACCCACAAGGCAGCGCGGAGAAGCACGGGGTTAGCAGACCACTGGGGACCAGTGACCGGCAGTGGTTCGGTTCATACGTCCTTTGGACGGAATTCATCCCGCCATGATGCCCAGTGCACTCTGCATGAAGTTGCGACAGAAATAGCGTATTAGATCGAGGAATCATCGAGGAAGGCGAGTCTCGTGTAGTAGATCTGTCCAGCCAAGGACTCCAAGACTGACAGAACTGCTGCAACGCTTGTCTCCTGTTGACAGGTGGGCAAGCAACTAGATTGGTTCACACATTCTTCAAATGGGATCCAGCCATTCAAAGTATCCGGCACGCCCGTTGGAGCCAGTAATAATTAAGGTGATTCACACGCCTCCCTTGAAATTTGTCGATGGCTGGCGGAGATGGGAGATGTCCGCATGCCAGACGGACGGCACGTTTTCTGGGAGTTCACGAGCTTCCTTTGGGGCATCTGAAACTCCTTCGTGGCGGAGTAAAATACGCCAAGTCATGGTGATATCAAAGAACGTATTTGGAATCTTACAGAAGACCCGGCTTTCAACCGTGAATCCAATAGTTCATCGAGATGCGGAAGCCGTTATACCGTGTCACGATCAAGTCTGGTTGCGTACTGATGAGAGTGACTCTAAAATTGAATTAGCCGTGTCAAACTGGAAGATTGTGTTAACTGGTTTATATATATCCATCGGACTGCGCGGTTGGCATTGGTTTAACTGTGTTAGTCAAAATAAGGTTGAAAGTTTGGCGCGGTTCCGTTTTAAAAGTATCGTAGTGTTAATGTCAGGCACGATGTATCGCTGAAATATACTTAAATTTGTAGGTGAAAATACAATAAAAACTGAAGAAAAAAAGAATGTTCTGTGGCCCGAACTCGTTTAGAGATGTGAGGGTAGGTTGAGCATCGACAACGTACTGTTGAGTGCACGCGCCTTAGTTTCTCGATTTACTTGTGAATCCAAGCGCGAGAGGCCTCTCCTCATGCATCCCAGGTCAGCAAGAATTTGTGTTTTTATCAGATGTTCACATACTGTTGTATTTCGGTAGATGCTTCGGATATCACTTCCAAAAAGTTTGCTTGTGACCATTTCCACAGACATATATGCCTTAAGTGAAACATAAAATAGGGAGCGTGAATGTCAACTGCCTCGGATGGAGTTTACCATACATCTATACCCTTGTGTAGCTCACTAATCGATTAGTACTCGCTAGATAACACAAAAATAAACCATTGCCTAACGTTTATTGCTTCTTGTCTCCAAACAGAAGATCGGAATATGTGAAGCTCTAAACTTACAAACGTGAACCAGAGCAGATCGGCAGAAATTCAGACTCAGATAACGTTAGTCTCAATACATGGATGCGGTGAAGTTGATGCGGTTTGGTTCAGGATACTCAGCATTACAAACTGTCTTCACTACCGCAAGTCGTAATGCGCACTGGTAAACATAGAACGGTTTTAATTGCAAGCATTGCAACCGTCTTCTTGCTGGGTTCAATGTGGATAAAGCAACGCCAGTGCAAATGATGATTCCTTCTGGTTGTATGCACTCCTTGGTAATAAAATTTGGAACATTAATGACCACTTTGGAGTGACGGCAGACTACACGGTAGTCAGGTGGAAAGTAAAAAGATCTGATAGAATTTTTAATATTAAAATCACAGTGGAGCCTACTTAGCTTTAAATGGACATTGAGCAATCGGAGGTATGTCGAAGATGACTACACAACTATCACATAATTTCACCACTGACTTAACGCAGTATCCTTCCTTATACTGGGAGGGTTCAGCCACATTTCTGCAATTCACAATATAAATCACGAATACCATTAGGCAAAAGTATTTCCAAATAAATATGCATCCCATTCAAAATAGTCTGTGGATACCATGCAGCAAAGAATTGTCATTCGCGCGTTTGTCTTAAGTCAGACCAATTTTCGTCAAGGTAATTCAGGTCTATAATGTTCAAAAATTTGGACAAATCAAATTCGTTGGACAGACAAACATTCAGTTTACATGTACTTGCAGGTTGCGGGTAGCAAGGCAAGTGAAAAATTAGTTTCACGACTCATGAAACACCATGTATATTGCAGTCAATAACTCACTCATCGATTAGTTGTGCCATTTATCTCGGACTCAGCGGAGTCTGGCACAGGAGTTCGGATGTTGGCAGCACTTACTGGAACTATGTAGAGACTCATTCTGCACCAATAATCCGGCTAACAATCGAACTAATCTACAGACTTCATTGAGGCTAAGATAAACGATACAATTAACTGGCGAATGAGTTGTTAACTACAGAGTTTGGCATCTGCTGTTCACACGGTAGGATTTATAGTGAAAACTCACCGGCAGTGACAACCGCCGAATTTTGGCCATTAAACAAAGTACTTATGCCAACTTACCTTGTAACGTCCTGTATATTACTGATGGTCGAACAAAAGAAAGCCTCATCAGCTATTTCACTTTTCTGATGAGGCCAATAGGTAACAAATCCGGTAACAAATTCATTACATCAAAACATCATAAGGTGCACAACAGATCAAGTAGTGAGTGTTCTGAGTTTCCAGTCATGTTTCTACAAATTGGTTGGTTGGCACACACACGCACACAATGTATGTCGCTGATTCCACTACAATGGAAGCTCAAGTAGGTTAAAGTTCAATTCATTCAAGGTATCCCTAAATAGCGACAGTATAAAACGTATTGGAAAAACTGAAACCTGTTTAGATGCACCGTTGTTTGTGGTTAGAAGAGCATGTCACTTACCTGTCGACAGAGTATAGTGAGAGTGTCTTAATAAGTGAGATATTGTTAGTTTATCATGTTTAGTTGACTTCGGGCTGTATTGCATACCATTCATTAAACTATGTGAAATCATCCGTTTTATAGGCAAGCATAATACAGCCGAAAGGTCGCTTTTGACTGTAAGGAGCAGTCAAATGGATTACATCAGTGTCCTCATCGTGAACACAATGATTACCTCATTCTTGTTTCTCACACAGTGCAACCAGAACTCAATCAAAATAAGAACTATTTACCTACTCGTTCACTTAAAACATCTTGTGAGAAAGTTCACATTTATCAAGTGTACATTTCCAGAACTGAACAAAAGGATCTGCAATGAAATCAGCAGCTGTTTGGTTGAACGGTTCCACTTTAAAGTTTTGCATTGCGTCCAATGAGAGCTAAATTATCAAGAACGATACTACATACAGCGTCACATTCACGAGACGGAAAAGTACAACCAGAACCCAGAAGAAAAACAGCAAAACTGGGGAGATAAACCTTGTAAAACAGAACTAACGAGATAAAAAACAGTTTGGATTGAAGTTCGGGGATTTGGATTGTTTCCAGTTGAACAATACCCACATTAGATTTGATGGTCTCTAATAAGAGCGAAACTCGACCCTAGTGCTTCCTTACGAAGTGAGCAGGCCGAAAGGCCTTAACTGAATGCGAGGACTGATCGAATGTGGGGTGGTGTTCAAATTGAAATTTTAGGAAACACTTAGTGGAACTTACTAGGCAATTTCTGCGCCCAGCTACCTGGACAGAACAGCTTATCGTGAAGTTCAGATTTTGTGTTGAGCCTCTCGGTTTCAGTTAACTGGGCTGAACTCAGAGAATTCGAACTACTCTCATCGCCTACTAAATGCTCCAATCGATCGACGTCGTCAAATCCAGTTTGCGGATGGGATACCGGATCTACGACTTTTTCGCCATTAGACATTTGAACTGCTTGTTCCACCAGGTGCTGCCAACGTCGATAATCTTCCAACTGTCCGTTCAACTTGTCAATCGACTCCGACAATTCATCAAGACCATAGCGATAGCGCATAACTTTCTCTTCGTGGGCACAACAAGTGCGGGCCTCATGATGAGTTAAGCAGACCATAGCTAGAGGCATAAATAGACATAAAGATAAACGTTATCAATAGGTCCCAAAGCACCCAGGCGGTTGTTTGGGACAGGCAGGTAAACAAATATTTATGCAAGGATGGTAAAAAAAAACAAGCAATTACAGGAATCATTAACGACCGAAACCCCACTGAAGAAATGCTTGTCATATCACAGCATTCAAGCACAATGCAGTGGTGAACGTCAGGGTTAATAGTTGACCGAATTGCATATCCAGTTAAACACTGAATTCCCAAAGTTAAATAAATGTTGAAAAAAATACTCCAACCCAACCTCATTTTAGGCTACACAGTAAATCTGCTAGAATACATTGTGACACTTCAAAACGCACGAACTTCTAAGCTTATGAGAGAAGAAGGTAAATGCGTAAAACAGGTTTTTCGTTTGAGCTGAACCAGTGACAGTAGTAACGGTTTGATAACAATAACGTCGTCAAAAGACAAGGAATAAGAACTACTAGGACGAAATCAGAGAACGATGCTAAGGCATGAATGAAGAACGTCAGTCTTCAAGGTGGATAATGATACTTTACGATCAGTAAATTATCTAGGATACAGAAAATGAAAGTTTTCTAGTAAAAACATCAAATTAGTCCGCAACCTGCATTTTAATTTGATAAATAAAGTTAAAATACATTAGAAAACTCATCATCATCATCATCATAGACAGCAATACATCAGTGGTTCACACTGATGCTTAACTGCCACACAACCACGAAGAAGAAAAACCTATATAGGAAGAAAGAAGAAAAAGAGGAGGGGAGGGGAAGTGGACCTAACTACTAAAAATAGCTACGTCTATATTCAAACATACAACATCAAGGCGCCTACACCTTGCAAACAACCGAGCTGTAAGTGAAAGTAAGGCGTCATCAGCAAGACAGCTTCCTTACGGCTTTCACTGCCCCGCATCATTAAGTGCACTCACTTCACAGACAACTCGGCCAAACAACGACAACATTCACGCCACTGAGCTCGATTAGCCGCCATCTCACCTAACGTCTCACCGTCTATAATTCAAACATACAACATTAAGGCGCCCACACCTTGCAAACAAACAACCGGACACACAGAATAATTATTCACATCACAACCTTACCGATAGATACCATCACTGCTTTCAGAATAATCTTGGACAGCTTTACATTACTCACAATGAATTACTGAGCTGAACAACGTAGGGGAGCATAAATGAGAGGACGACGCACTGGGAAACCACGGCACAGTGACCACTCTTATAAGAGATTACCTCCTAGCAGCGATCGCTTAAGCGTGTTCCCACGAAGTGCTCATGGTATTGCCCAAGTCTCCAGCGGCTACCAGTTTGGCGACCGCCGGTCACGGCCACATACGCCCGTAGCTTTAGTTACAAGATCAAGTAATTTTGTTTCGTCGTTTGACTCACATCATAATTAATCTTAGCAACACGGACGAAACTTCTACGGCGTTGAAACGGTTTTAACCACAAGCATCTGTTGAAAAGCCGACAGATTTGTGAATCAATCAGAAAAGTATGATGGTCAGCAAGTGAGCCAATATTGTGTGGCAGACGCTGGCTACGCCGTAAACCGAGTGCAATGTGAATCCATCGTAAAGTATACAAACGGACGCTGTGCAATGGCTAAACTCAAAAGGTGACACCTCATACTCTTTTGGAAAATGTAGGATATTTGATCCAGTACGCGTGCAAAGTCATCACGAGCGACATTCGGCCAGACAGGAACAGGTGGAGTTGAGAACATAATAATGGCTATTCATGGATAGTATATCAAAGAGCGATGGAGTTCGGAAGTCCACGGAGAGCAAACGTTCATGAGCCTAGGATCTGAAGCAAAAGTCGACCACTTTCATGATGTCGTTCTAACAGTGAGTTACCAAAATGCACGAGTTAAAATACACTGTTTCAAGCGAACAATGCTCGATTTTTTAACGTTGTCCAAAGAAACAATATCAGTTCACGCGCTGTCTCTTAACAGAAAAAAAAACGCAATGTGTCCGCAGTCTTTGCGAAGAATTTGAGGAGTTGCTTATGGTTTAAAGTAGAGGAATACTTGACGAATGATACTGGCAATGTGGATGAAGTTGCACACGTCTGAAGTCCCATAATGAGGGATAATTAATATTACGGAGAAAAATGTTGCAGGTAACGAATCAGGATTCGGTGTAGTGCAGTGTAGACAGTGAGAAGTTGACGCTGCTGTTGGCTGAGAGAAGCCCGAAGCAGATATGTTTGTTAAATAGCGATCCAACAGTTGTGTGAACCTAGTGAGCTGAATGCAGGGCTACGGGTGTTAAAAGGGAGTTTTTCTTGGCTGGAAGCATCGAGAAAAGGATAGCGCTTTTGAATCGAATGATGCTACTTTTGCTCAGCAGCTGTTCCGTCCACAAAGAACCTCATTTAAACCACAGAAAGCTTACTTTCTTGTTCTTAAGGGTGAAAATAACAGTTTACCTTACAGATCAGAACCAACCCAGCCATCAAACTGACATACAGAAAACATTTTTAGCCACACGTTACTCCTCTAATAATCTAGATGGCATCAGCCAGTAAGACAGCCAAACAGCACCCACCCAATGACTCAAAACGCACTTGTTTGATTCAACCCAGTACCTGGTCGTAACACGAAACGAAGTTGCAGTCTCTACAATCGCATCATGTTCCGGAAAATGTGGATTCCTGCGGAAACGCGGTGAAACCAGTTAAGAAGGTCCAAGTGGTAGCAGAAACAGTACGCGTGAATAGTCTTTTATGTTCTTTAACCTTTCAATGGTTGGGCTGGAGAACACTACACTCGGTAGGTTTCCATTCACCTTTTTATAACTGTTTATTTTAGATACGCTACAGAATACAATATACGGGTTATAACATAAAATTGGTATCCAAAAGGTGTCCAATCTCTTTCTGCCTTTTCAACTTTGTGATGGTCGATATTCTGGAAGGAGTACTGACAGGTTCCGAGGATCTCGAAGTGGTGCTGCCAAAACGATTAAATGATATGCCTGTTCTGTATGGTAGGCGCTTTGCACCTTTAAAGTGTACGGTGTTATTAAAAGACGGAGTTCGTACCGACCCTATTTTTGTTATTGCAGGCAGGTCGTTCTAGACTGCCGATCACTTCACTTGCATGGGCAGTGTCATCCCAACAGTTTTCAATGTTGCCGACGAGGCGTCTATAAGAATAACCAAAGCATGTAGTGAATTCGCAAATCTGACATTTGTGGGATCGCAAAGAAGCCCATAGGTCGACTAGATGCTGGGCTTACAATTCGGGTGTGTGCTCAGTTTTGCCCTACGGATTACAGACCTGGTAAATTCGCGTGGAAGATACGTACACAACTCTTGTATTCGATCTTCGTTCCCTCCGTCAGTTGAACAGCATTGAATGGGCTGACTTGATGAGTAACGCGGCAGCTCGTCAGTGCGTCGTTCGGAAATGTACAAGTTCGCGGCCGATAACCGAGAGGACGAAAATTCGCGCTGTTCGTTGGTTGAGTCATTTGTTTTGTATGCCGATGGAGAGTTTGCAGCACTGCACATTGTTCAGTGTGGCTGCTGGCGATTGAAAGAAACCGCAGTGTGGTTAAACGATGACGTGGTCGCGGACTGAGAAAGTCTTGACTGTCGCGTTGAGTAAGGTTGATAGAAGCCGTTTATCCGGCTGGGGAGCTGTTAACCATTTAAATCGTTGGTTGAAAACACCGTATGTCAAGACGTCGAGTCACAGTCAGTAGTAAGCCTGTATCCACAAAGGTTTAAATTTTCTTCTTCAGAATGCTTCATTGTTTTTTCCTCCTTCTTCTACCTCTATTTTTTCTTTTTACATCAGTACCAATTTACCACTTAACAATTCTGCGAATCTCTTTCAGGACCAACGACAACCGGAGTCACACAACTCAAAGTTACGGCTCGAAGCTGAAACTGGTGATGATAGTGAGATAGCATTGTCTACGTAATTTATGGGTGTCCGTCAAACTTCCTGATGACGACTACCTTACAGCTCCAGAAGGGCTGTCCTTGCAAACAGATGTTATTGTCTCACTAATGGTGAGAAACATCTTAAACTCGAAAGATACCTGCTAAACGGAGAAATTGGCATTACCAACGGCAACGCAGCAACAGTCGACATTGATGCATAACTGCAAATAAACGTTAAAAAGAACAAACTTTGCTTAGAGATAAAAGAGGAGGAAGGGAGAGTTTGATTTATAAAACCCCACGTTTACACCAGTACCCGTATCAGTAAAGTACCGACACCTCAAAACAAACAACTAGTTGCAAGCAACGGTAAGACGTTGTATACACGATCGCTTCGATGGCCTTCACTGTCCGGCTTCATCAACTTGTCTTTCTCCACATACAATTCAAGCATACGATGGAAATGTACACGCTACCGAACCAGATTGGGCGCTGCTCCCTTAGCTTCTTTGGCAAAAGGGTACGTGGACCATGAGAAACTTATTACTAAATACAAACGTGGCTAACAGTCCAAATGGAATGTTATGCGTACAAGGACGATTCAATGGAAACGAAGATAACAGAAAGTCGTACAAACAGGAGATGAATATCTTACATGGAGAACATTTGCATGCCAGTGCAGACAGATACAAAGTAGTGCGACACATAGCGCATTCCCGCTGATCGTCGTCTGAATCCTCAAACACCATTCGTTCGGCACGACGAACGCCGAGACGAGCCAAATGACGCCGAAGATCGCGTTCTGTGGCAAACAAATTGCGCAGTTGTTTCAACACGACCACCAAGAATTCGACACTCAAAGGTTCCTCGGATAGTGTCATCCGGCAAAGGAGTTCGGCATGGGAGAAAACTGGGGCGCGACGGAACAGTGCGTAATGCTCAATGCAGCTTTGTCCCATTTGAAACTGAAAGCAGAACAAGTTTCACAGAGACCAAACGATCACAGGAATTAATTTTGTGCAGGCGAAGTTGGGTATTGTAACCTGCACGCGTCCAGAAATCTGTCATCAAAATTCATCCAAGGGTGATACAAAAGAATCTTAGACCAAAGATGTAGTTGGGAAGAACCACAAGGGCTGACTAATTTCTGGGACTTACACCAACTATACCGATTGTGTTGTGGGGTTGATATTTGGTTATCCAAAATGCACTCGTTTATCATATTTCCGAAAACGCTCCACTTATTTCAAATAAGTTTGAAGAAAGTCATCGGATGTGGTTAAAGCATTTCCGGTTAGTCATGATGGGGGTCTCCGAGTTAATTGGAACAATTTTATTTACAAAAAAACACCTTTTAAAATACCAAAGATGAAATGTTTGGGCGCGTCACTGAGACATCGACAGACTTCGCGTAAGAACCCCCTAGCGGGCTGCTGATAATGTGCCACTGGATTCTATCGTCATAAGTGTTGGCACATATGCAAAAATCTAGATATTAGAATGAAGATCACTAGAGCATGCTTTGTCAGAAGTGAAATTAACGACAGATAAAGGTTCCGTTAACAATCTTTGGTCCTACAGTGTTATGGACTACGTACGCATGTTACCATGCGCTTGACAAAAGGGTTCAACGGTTTACAGCACAGCGACCAGAAAAAGTTCCAAGGATAAACTAGACTTACAAATACCTAACGTTTCGAGTAACGATTCCGATTGGTGATCATGATAGTTAGGAAGCTCACAATCTAAAAGGAGGTACCTACTAACTTTTGAGTCTTAAAATCATGGTTGTAATGATGCACGTTCATATCAGAGCAATATACCTTCGGTAGCATCAGTACACACTGTCCAAAGCAGTTAACGAGTCACTGAGCTCAACCGCGTAGACATCAAGGTCTAAACATATACCTGCAAACACTTTTGGCACAAACAGACCCAGTTTCGTAGTCACAGCATAATGGACCTTGCATAACTATTATACACCCACTCTATCAATGACAACTAGACGTCTTCCCAGTGCTGCAGTAGAAGGCCAGACAGGTTTTAACTTTCCTCACGAGTATCTCCTCAGCAATTCAATGGTGCTATTCAGGAAGGTTAAACAACCCACGGCCTCAAACAGAATGGGAAAACATCAATCATACGATAACGCTTTCGTACAGACGAGCCCAGCTGCTGGATCACGGGTCATGCATGGACCTCCAAACATCAAATGCAAAGCATCATTGATGAGATATACGCGTTCAGATCTTAACAACTGCAATTGGTAGTCAACCTGGGTGAATGGTAGTCGTGAATGCTCTAAAACATGTAAGCTAGCAGGAATATTATTGAAATAAAGCAAGCGACAGGTCAAAATGTTTCCGATCGATAGAATAGGAAACTAACCAACTGAAACTACACATACGTCAGCCAGAAAGTTAGAAACAACTCTACTATGTGTGGCAATTAACCAAATGTGCTGCGCGAAATTTCATCAGTAGAAAATGAACGTCCGCAAAAGTCGATCTGTTGCTTAAAAAAACCACTTACCCAATCAGGCGGGCAAAAGTTAACAGCTTCGGCGAAATTATATCCTTGATTGAAGCCAGCATGATAAGCCCGAGGAAACGTGATAACAAACTCTCCAGCCAATTGATCTAACCGATAGACGGGGACGCCGTGAGCCTGAATTTTGGATGGAGACAGCATAGTTGTTATATGATGCAACAAATCGGGGGAGACTTCAAATAATTCGGGAACTTCAGCGCGCATGGCTGCCTCGAATGCATCGGCAGAATCCGTGGGCACGCCGTACCACGTTTTAGGTGATCCTCTAAAACAGAACAGATTATAGTTGAAAAAGAAAATACAAACAGAGAGGAAAGCGTATCAGATAAAATAACAAGGATAGCACACATTCGTTTGGGAACAACTGTCATTCATTAGAATCGTTTTCATGATATTGGATTTTAACAATACGTGCGACGTTTCATCCAGACCGAGAGTATAAATTAAAAAGGAATTTGAGTGAACGCATAAGCATATTCTTACCTTCAGTTCGCAAACAAACAGTAGCTCGAATAACAAGTTGTACAACATTCAGCTGACCTAACATGAGCCAACAATAAGGTTTGTTTTAAAATGACTGTTGATGAAGACACTATATATATATATATATATATATATATATATATATATATATATATATATATATATATATATATATATATATATATATATATAATACAAAACGTAGTGTAACAGTAGACATAATTCCACATGTGGGGCGAACAAAAATAAAAACGGACTAGTGTGATGAATACAAACTGAAGTATAACAGGCCTTACTGATTAGGACTGTCATATTTAGTAATGTCGTTAACCATAAACGTTCAGAATCTTTTAGCTTCGAATCCAGGAGACGTGTTGGGTCGACGGAAGCAAGTTATAACGTACTGTCCCATGTTTTGATGTTAATTCGCCATCAAAGCATTGCTGACAGCCTTTCTAATCGACCCCGGACACCACAAATAAGGCCCTACGGATCATGCGGTTGGGCTATGTACGAAGAACCAGTGCGAATCGAAGAAATCTATGGCAGGATGTTATGTCAGGTACAGAGTTGACATTACCGTCTCCGAGGATCCTTCAGCTGACAGCCTTGACCTCATATGGGGATGCAACCATACACAGGTAACAACGGGCAAGAAGCGACTGGCAAAACAAATAATGGGTGAGCATCTTTCTTTCGAGTAACCGATATGCTCTTGTTTTACTGGACCTTTAAGAGCGGAGAAAGTAGATGAAAAGTGAAGGTGATGAGAATCACCGACGAGATGGAAACCAGGTTTCCAACCCGGTGATCAGGGCAAAGGTTACCTGGAGACTTTTCGAAAAGTGGGTTAACAATAACTGTACACCAAGTCCCAGGAAAAGATTACTGTGACCACGTTGCAATAACTAGGAGAGTTACTCGCGAAGTTAACATAGTACCACCATATCGAAGAATGACCACGGAAGGTTAACATCGCTGTGGCGCTTGTGGCACTTAGGAGGTTCAGGTGTTCTGCGACCTACATCCAATTGCGTTACTAGTCAATCGAACTGAAGTTGAAAGTGTTCCGTGCAACGATAAGCTGCACATTAACTTGCTGCTGCCTTCGCAGACAGTCCCACTGACAGTGAACATTTGAACACCGAGGACTCGAACGAACTGGAAGATTTTTCGGTAGTCACTAGAGGAGACGACCGCTTTTTATCGTAGAAACGCAGTTAGTCGACCTGCTTTCTCGGTCTCCTCAGAGTATTCTGAAGTTCTGTCAGACGGTGTTTATGGGCAGCATTATTCCAGCTGCCAGCAGGGTAAGGACGGTCGGCGTCAATAATGTCAAATAAGTTAGAGGAAATCCAGGTGGATATCGCTTCATTGCCGGACAACCCACAAAGTGGTGCTCGGATTAAGCAGGGCGTCATAAATCAGTGGCCACTTGTTGGCATTAATGAATACAACAGCTGGTTCGGATGCTCGTGCATTCTGGTGCTGTGCGGTAATACCGGGTGAACGGAGTTCGCTACATAGAAAAACTTGAAGCAAAGGTTTGAACGTTCACTGGATTGCGAAAACGTGGTTAAAAATTAAGGCGTACTTGGGATCCAGATAAGTCTTCCGGTGTGATCGTCATTCTGTAGTACAACTTCCCTATCACTAATTGGCAACAACATATATCACGTATGCCCAGGTTGGAGTCGGAGGGATATGTCCTGCTGCATTGCGGCGGTTTCTATGCTAAAAGTTGGCACTGTGCAAAAACAAGCAATCGTATAAGCACAGTTGCAACACCAACTCGCTATCAGTCATATGAAGAATACGTAGAGATTTCACGTTAGCCAACGTATTTTCGTGCATTCTCAGACGATCGAGTTGAGTATCCAGGAAACTAACGATTACCACAGTGTCCGATGATCTTGTTCCGTAGAGAAGACCGAGAATTCGCAAATGGAATTTATATTTGATTGGTGCCGTCGAACCCGTTGGGGAGTTCGCGACTATTCACACCGCTGGTTAGAATCAATCTCAGAGAGAGCGGTGTATTATGATCGATGGTCTTTCTTATTCTTCTTTTGAAGCCTCACAGTTTTGTTTTCCTCCTTTTCCTTCTCTCTCTGCACCTGTATATTACTAGGCTCCATCGTGGATCACTGCTATGACCAACAATAGCCCGAGTAACAGTACTCACGAATACGGCTCAAAGCTGAAAATGATAATGATGACGATTGTAGCAAAGGAACACTGCTCGTCTGGTGTTTGGTTTTTAATGATCAACAAGAAATGTCAAGAACAGACAAATGAACAAGTTTCGATACAGGTACTACGAAACAGAAAAGCTGGCTTCACAAATCTGGCGACACTATCTTCAAAAAGAATCACAGACTGAGGTAATAGTTCACACTACAGTTTATGCAGCATAAACCAGCATTCATTCATGCATAACAGCAATGAGCCTGTCCAAAATGTATTGCGGATATGACTGTCGCTCATTTCAACAGTTAAAACATTTACCAACAAAGCATAAAAGTTAATAAAACGTGGTCAAGTGGAAGCACTAAAAATGATACGAAGACAAGCATACCATTGACTGCAACATATTGCCAACACGGATAGTGTTTCTGACCATTGAGTTGATTGGAAAAGAGGACTCCAGCCAAGCAGGCGATACCTACCGACTTTACACAACGGAGTGATCAGGTTCTTCATGCTTCATGATCACGTCGTTGTTTGGCCACCACATGGCTTTAACCCATGGTTGATTGATAAACAATGCCTGGCGTAGGAAACTCCCGGCATCATACTGAGTCACCTAAGGCGATTATTAACAGGGTGTATGAATCTACAGGCAGTTCTCAGGATTACAGGCAGACAGCCCTATGGAATACATACTGAAAACGTATGATACACCGGCTGATCTCCAACAGACCATACTGTTGAATATCTGATAACTGATTAATGGCAAAAAATTGTGCACATGAATACCGCCGCTGATACAATATCCCTTCTACAAGTATTGTTCGCAGGACAGAGATGCAAAACAACACGCATAAGACTGCAGCAGACAAATGAAATTGTTGGGCGCACGGCTACAGGTCAGACAACTTTACTTATTTACATTTCAGTAGTTCACTGAAACCAATTTGAGCTACAGTATTTGAGAAAACCTTGGAAAGCATTTCGACCAAACGATTCGATGGTAAAAGTTACAACGTACGTGTGTAAATAGTTGATCGAATAGCTCCAGTGGTCCTCTGTATGCCAGCAGAAGCATGAAAATACCATTCCAACATACACCCAGGGAACCTGGAAAAGATAATATTACAATGAAATAAACACTTCTGATGCTAAGTAAACAAGTGGAATTAATCAGAAATGGTCCCAAACGAGCTTGCATGTTTTAAAGTAAACAACCATTTATGAAAGTTGAAGTTTCCTTAAAGCTGGGCTCAACAGGAATGTAGATGTTGCCTGAGGCGGGAGGCGGTAACTAAACTGTAAGCCGGTTCGGAAAATAAAAAACTCGATTTACAGAATTCAGTTGCTAAACGATCGCGCAAGGATGATCGATGACAATAAAAGGCTACTCATGTCGGCCGAACTGCGTGCTACCTTAATGATCCATTAACACATTGGTTCTCGGCTAGTGTGTTTGGTGGAGACAAAGTTTTCCAGTGTCTCCGATATAGAGAAGTTCACGATCACTCAATATGAATCTCGCTTATTACGCCTAGTTTGCTGGAACACGTTTCACGATCATCAACCCATCAGTTGTCACGTCGTGCGGTCTGCGTTTGCTAGGTGAGGATATAAAGATAATATGATGACCAAAGTACAAACTGAGTTTGAGAGAAAAGCTTTTATGCGGGAAGTTTGTTTCAGAGGAGCGCCCTCAAATTCGGGGTTCAGGGTATGAAGGACGAGTGTCTTTGATTGGCGAAGCTGACGGGCATAACGATAAATCGTAGTTACTCCGAGTATCTTTGTTAATCGTAAAAGTTTAATTCATAAACCGTCGAGCATTTGTTTAATTTTACCACTTTATCCGTTGAATTTAGCATTCGTTATGTCTTATGAAGCCAGCCATAGATAACTGGTATCGAATTTAAGGTTAGATCAATTATACAAGTGTACATAAGGTTGAGCAAGGCTGACGGTCATGACTATTTGTAACATCATCAAGTGTCTCCAACAGACACAGATAACAGCTATGTCGAACCCACCATACGAGGGGAAGGTGAGCAGTGGCCTTCAGCTTGCGTTGACAAATCTACCCGTGGTAAAGCACAAAGTAAACTGCAGTCACCTCCATCAGAGACAGATACCGCTTCTCTATAATATAATGGAACCTAATGTAAAGTCGAAATGGGTTATCTTGCTTGCATGAGCAACAACAGTTTCCGTAAAGCATTGATGTAGCACCCTGGTCGGTAGATTTGGAACCACCCACTGAGACTGAGGTTCGCAATTGCCTTTCGGCTCTCAATCGTAATAGGGCTGCTGGCCCAGATGATCTCGTGCCGGCACTTTTCAAAGAAGGTGGAGAGGCGTTAGTAGAGGCATTGACTCAGTTGTTTCAACTTGTGTGGACGACGGAGACCATCCCTCCGTGCTGGGGTCACTCGATAATAGTTCCCATATTTAAGAAAGGAGCCCGGGGCTCTTGCGAAAACCATAGAGGGATTAGTTTGACCCCAGTCATTTCAAGGGTTCTAGCATCAATTATACTTCGTCGACTCACTGCAGTTCGGGAAGTAAACATTAGGGAAGAACAGGCAGGGTTTCGCCCTGGGCGGGGTTGTATAGATCACATTTTTACCCTTCGTCAAATTCTGGAGCAGCGTCATGTGTACCGCCGGCCAACAATCGCCGTATTCCTCGACTATAAAGGTGCGTTTGATTCGGTGGACCGATCTACACTTTTAGAGTCGCTTAAACGTAGGGGTGTACCGACTAAGTATGTGAACATACTGTCGGCGCTTTATTCCCATACTTCAGCTCAGGTTAGGGTTTACGGCGAAGTATCTGACAGTTTCAGCACCAGGAGCGGCGTACGTCAAGGCTGTCCCCTTTCACCATTTTTGTTCAATTTCGTCATAGACGAAATAATGGAGGACTGTCTGCGGCACTCAAATGATGCCGGCGTGGACCTCCTACCTGGTGAAAGACTGACTGATCTTGATTATCTAAGACACCTTTGGCGACAGAGAGGTATTTCTCTGAAGCTTAAGGGTCGCGTATATCAAACAACAGTGAGGGCTGTATTACTTTACGGCAGCGAAACGTGGCCGCTCAGGGTAGAGGACGTGAACCGTCTTCAGGTATTTGACCACCGATGTCTGCGTTCAATCGCTCGTATCGGGTGGCACCAGCGAGTAAGCAACGAGGAGGTTAGGAAGCGGGTGTTTGGCACTGATTGTCAAACGAGTTCTCTTGTTCAGTCGCTACATTTGCACAGACTGAGATGGTTAGGTCATGTACTAAGGATGCCAGCTAGTCGTTTGCCACACCGAGCACTGTTTGCCGACGCTGGGCCGACTGGCGCAAGGTGCGAGGTGGACAGATGATGACCTGGCGTAGACAAATGAAATCGTTCACGAAGGGGTTGGTCACTGTAGGTCGGGTTCGTCTCCCGGGCTGGGGCCCTCGCGACTCACAGAGTCGGTGGCTTGAGACGTTAGGTGAGATGGCGGCTAATCGAGCTCAGTGGCGTGAATGTTGTCGTTGTTTGGCCGAGTTGTCTGTGAAGTGAGTGCACTTAATGATGCGGGGCAGTGAAAGCCGTAAGGAAGCTGTCTTGCTGATGACGCCTTACTTTCACTTACAGCTCGGTTGTTTGTTTGCAAGGTGTAGGCGCCTTGATGTATGTTTGAATATAGACGTAGCTATTTTTAGTAGTTAGGTCCACTTCCCCTCCCTCCTCTGTTTTCTTCTTTCTTCTTATTTGTCTTTTTTCTTCTTCCTTTGTTCCTCTTCGCATCAGTGTGAACCGCTGATGTGTTGCTGAATATGATGATGATAATGATGATGATGAAAGCATTGATACAAGGTTTGCTAGTTTCCTAGTTTGAAGAATAAAAGTACCCGTAACTACCGCTGCTTCACATTCGCATGCTGAAATATCCCAAGTCCCTAAACCTCAGCTAATACTAGGGGCGGTGACAATCAAAAATAAGCAATTGATAAAAGCTATCGACCTCAGTCAATTACTAGTTGACTCGGGCAAAATGTACACATTATCTGTAAACGTACAACTTTAAATGATGAGAAATCTTTTGATCTATTCAAGAGGAATATAAAACGAAAACAAAATCTTTAGACTTACGATCATACCAGATATGTCTCTCGGTAAGAACCGTAAAGCTGAACGCTCAGCGACGGATAGGTTATTAAGATTCCAGGGGGAAGTCACGTACTCATCCGCATTGTCGCGCGGTGCCATAGGAAACCCGGAGCCGAATTCGCGCGCGTTCAAATCAGCACCGTATTCTACAACTACATCCGTGTCCTCACTATGCATTAAACGCCAAAATTCTGTTTCCACTTCGGTTAACGAGATCATCTGCAGTGCGAAGTCACAACAAAAACATAGTCTTACACATGATGGTTTCCCAAAGTGTTTCATCTTGAAATCATCGGCAAAGTTTGCAAAATTTTCTAGAGTACGTTGTCTTCTGGATCGTTTGAAGCCAAATGTTTCGACTCTGTGGAGTTTGTTGAACCGCCTTGAAACACACTTCGGACAAAACCAACTTCCTTTTGGCACGTCAGATAGCGGTGGTTGGAGACAATAAGTATGGCAAGCGCCAAGGGTTTCACAATCATCACACAACAACAGAAAATCCTCGTCCTTTCCGACACCACACACAGAACACGTCAATTTTTTCACCTGCTTGTAAGTAAATAATTAAAGTAAACTAACCGTAATCTTCCGTTTGTGGTTAGCAATTTGCCTTCGTGGTACATCTGAAACATCACACTATAGTGTTTCGGTAGTGGAAAAAACTATCACACTTACGGTGGACTTTTTCTGAACCAGAAACCGTTCATATGGGGAGAGAATCCTTTTATACTGAGCGCACAAAGCGGCCGCATACTGTGGAATGGCACCAAAGCCAAGTTGCTGGCTGACACTGCACCAAAGTTTTTGCTCACAAACAACCTCAAAGCCACCATGTGACTGTACAACCTTCCAAAGACGGAAAATATCAACCAGCTTTCCTTTGATATACGGTGCAAACAGAGTAGATTCCTGAAAAGCAACCATAGACAAACTAGTAATTTACTTGGGCTTCCCAGAAACTTATGACGGATGTGATAAAGGTCTGTCTGACCCTGTTATACGCGCAAATGTCAGAAAGATTTTGTATTCTGGGTGCAAAGGAGAATGTGGCTGAATTCGGAGAAAAGGTGGGCCGCCAATCCTTAATGCATATCAAAAGATAAACGCAAGAGTAAATACCTGTGGGGGACGTATTTTACAAACGCCGTATTTTGAAGCCACCGGTGAAATTGAACTGATGTAAAGTAACGGATCTTTGAACTCCTCTGGAGAGGGTGTGAATATGGGCGCCTCATCCGGCCTGACAAAGCTTAAGTCCATCGAAGTCAGTTCCGGGAGAAGCTTGAAAGACCGCCCAGCGAAACGGCCTTGAGATAATTTTTCACGGGTTCAATTCAGTTCGATTTCAAATTTTCTTCATTTTAACCAATCAATGCACACGTTTGATGTGAGAGACCGAAATTACTTGCATCCTGCCTGTTAGTCTCATTCGGGATCACACGAACGATCATTTAAAACAAGACAAATCACAGCTCTATATCCAAAATCACATTCCAGTTCACGTTCAATCGTAAAGTACATACCGGTTGTTGACGACCGGGCATCCAAAATATTTGCGTCGGAATGCCAGAGAATAGCTCCAAGAGCTGCGACTTTCTCACTCAAAAAGGGGTTTACGGATTTCCAACGTTCCGTTTTTCCATCGTGGGGCTCAACAGTTTGTGGGACCCTCCCACAAAGTCTCACACCAGATTCGATGAGTTACCCAGCGGCAATAATTCAGAAGACAACGAACAGCGCAGTACTCTATATATTGCCACGATCAAGAAGCAACAAAATGAATAGCCACCAAGTATGCTGTATGTGGCACAGGGAACAGAAAAGTGAAGAAGTTCTACGCTAGCGGAAATAGGGCAAACAATTGGGCTAAACAAACATGCCTCATCAGGAAGTGTCAAATTGTACAACAAAATACCAACAAAAATTATGCCATTCTAAGAGGTCGCTAAACAATTGCAGAGTCCGTCTTGAATTCCAGAGTGATTTATTTGGGCAGCATAAACAAAGAAAAAATCATCGCGAACCCTAATGATTGTTTCAGTGCGCTACGTTTAGTATACAGACTCCTCAGACTACTAGTCAGAGGAATTTCAGCCGAGGCTGAGAGAACAAACAAGTAGTGACAAATTCATTTGATGGCGGCATCATCAAGCCCCCGGACTACGAACGTAACACTACCTAAAATCAGATCGAATGAGCTGATCAGCTTCGTTGGCTGGGTCACGTCCGTCGGATGGGCGATGACCGTATTCCGAAGCAGCTTCTGTATGGACAACTGAGATCAGGTAAGCGAAATCCTGGTGGTCAAAAGCGGAGATACCAGGATGCTGTGCAGGTGAGTCTTTCACGTTGTAAAATTGATTTCAGATGTTGGGAAGACTTAGCGTTGAACCGGACGGTCTGGAGGAATACGATTCGGACGAACGTCCGCGAGTTCAACGAGGAGTTATTACGCGGCCGAGAACGGAAGCGCGCGTACGCAAAGGAACCATCGGTGCCATAGGTCGTGGTGACATGACTATATGGCGTTGCGATGTGTGCGGCCGTGAATGCGCTGGCCGCCTCGGATTAGTAGGTCACCAGCGTACTCATAGTGCACCGTCGGCGAAGAGACGACGAGTACGATAGGCTGAGGTAGGTCATGACAGTATATCTGTCAGCATCTCTGTTACTGATTGCATCGACCAAGAATATGGTCGTTTGGCTACTAATCCGCTTCTCCTTTCAGAAACCTGGGTGTCTGCGGTCTTCTACCCATTGTTATCTTCAGCTTTGTTGGTGTATTGTATGATGAATGGTTTGCCTGTTCTTTTCGTAGTCCAATCTGAATCTTGTTTCTTATCTTCATCCTCTCTAGAATGCACTAACATTCACTCGTATACTGAAATGCTTCTTGTATTACATTTTACATATCTTTCTTCTCAGTTTAGATCTTGTCATTGTAGTCTCTCTCTGTTTATTTTCCGAGAGATAAGGGTTTCCTTTTCCTGCTAGCCATTCAATTGGCTAACCAGCATTGGCCGGCTGGACACAAAGCCTCACTCACACACCTACTGGTCTTATTCCTTCGGGTTTACACCGGATACGTGGTGTGTGAGTGGAACCACAAGTGGTGCAGCGCAAGCCACTTGGGGTGATGGTTTGAAGCGCAGGCGTCCTCTGGCTTCGGTCACTGTGACAGGCTAATCCGTTTCGGATGCCGCCAACCGTGTGTGTTGTCTTGACGATCTG